>SNQJ01S0022565.1:123295-157333 GCA_010110895.2 Picea sitchensis
GCAGGTGAAGTATCTCTCTGCTCAATTAGAAAAGTTGAAGTCTGAAGACTGTGCGGAGGATTGTCCGACCTTGGAAGAAGATGCTCTGAGTGAACTAATGGAGCAGGTGATACCTCCCATTGCCCAACATGCAAAGTTGGAATCTGAGGACAATGGGGAGGATTTTCCAGTCTCCAAGGCAGATGTTCTAGATGGCTCTTTTGAGGAGATTATTGAAGATTTTGTAAATGCATTAACATCTTCCCCCGATGAGCTTGCTGTCTCAGATCAAAATGATGAAGAGGTAGTTGTGGAAGAGGATTGTTCTCTTTTCCTTCACGATATTTCCCATGATGTGTTTACATTCGGGGTCGAAACGGAGGAGTGGGGGATAGTTCCATTTCTGCAAGTTGGAGAAGCTCTGTTCCCCCCTGACTTTGATGATTATCTGGAAGAGGAGCAGCAGAACCCCACATCACGTTTTGCTTATTAGAGCAGCCAGACCACTTATGATAGTTACGAATCAGAGTCTAAGCTCGATATGCTGGATTTCCAAGAGCAGGTCGCAGAACCTTGTCCTTTTCTCTCTAAGGAAAATTATCACGAGGAAATCAACCATCTCAGTCTTTCAGGAGATGCTGAGCAGTACGAGGAAGAGCAAAATTTACCCGGGGGGCCTGTTTATGATGAATACGCATCAGACTTGGGGGAGAGCCAAGAAGAAGAGTAGAAAGAACTAGTGGAACACGTGAATTCCTGCTCGGAGCCCGCCCATTCACCTATGCAGACTCACGAAGTTCAGCCCTATAGGAGTAGCTGTGGAGAAGAGCAGGCCTGCTGCTACCCTTTTCACAGGGTTTTCCACTCATTCTATGATCCTGTCAGCGAGTACATGGAGTGGCATATCCTTTATGCCTTGGAGCCACCCTATTCCATATCAAATTCACCCTGTGAGGAGAAGTTGAAGAGTGTATCCATTCTGCTGTCACTGTTACACCATCTGCTGGTGATCATCGACAGAAAGAAATAGATTCCCTTCATGAAGTTACTTGATTGGCTATGGTGGAAGTCTGCTTTCACCTAGCCCCATCTAAAGTGTTTTATTAGTTTAGGATTGTATATAAATAATCTCCTTTGAGCATGTATCTTTATTTTGTTGCTTTTATTTTTCGGCCTGTATTTTCAGCAGCGGAATGTTTTGAGCCTAACTCCATAGCCCAATAGCAAGGCACTGAAGCTGTGGAATGATTTCTTAGAGCATCGCAGGGATGAATCTATCCCCCATGGAGCCTAATGTTAGTGACATTTCTTGTCCTAGGAATAAGAGTATTCGGTTCTGCAAGTTGCACGAGAAGCGCCCGAGCGCGGCATAGGAGAACCCCTTTTCCAGTTACGAGTCAAGCGAGCGAACGAAGTTTTGTTGATAGAAGCCAAGATCCACCTACAAAGTAGATCGATGGTCATCGGGTTTTCGGGGCTGTCAAGTTCTTTGAGATTTAGCGCATGATATAGCTCCCATATTTCAAGACAAGTCTGGGTCGTCCGATCCAGTTAGGACAGGTGGCAACCAGTCGGCGTATCAGGGATCTGTGTTTCGGGAGACAAGGAGCCTCCCACTAATTGCAGTTGAAATCGCCGATCGACGAAATGCCGAAAGCACCTTTGGAGCCGAATCCACGGTCCTAGTTCCAGGTCACATCAAGCGAGCCTGTAAATGGGGGCATCCCCCCTTTTATAATAGTGAATACTATCTGGGACGTTCATCTGAAGGGAGCACGACACACATCTGTGTCATGTTGGCATTCAAAATTTCAAGGGGTAAGCACACCTCATCTTTGTACCTCTCGAAACCTCGAATCTCGAAATGCCAAAAACGGCCAGAATTAGGCTCATGGTTTTGGAGCCTGGTCACAAAGGTGTAGGCCTAAAGGAAGGGCGCTAATGTTTATCATTCGACGAGACGGGCCCCAAAGAGCCGAGAGTGATCTTATCTGTTCATCTTGGATGAACACGTGGTGTGCAATTAGGTCCTCCCGACATTTCGACCATTGCGATTTCAAAGCATAAGGAACAACTCTCTCATATCCCCGAAACACCGAAAGCACCTTTGAAGGTAGGTGTAGGGTCACAGCCTGTGGTCACTGGGAAAGAAAGAGCTATGAAAAAGGGGCCAAAGGCGTTGGGTTTCAGTCACAGAGAGGCCCGTCACGACCTCCAGTTGCCATCGGGCCTAACCTCGATCCTGGTCTGCGCTTGGAGCAAATGAAGGCAAGAATGGGTGGTTGAAACCTCTCCTCATTCATTAAGTGTGAGGTATGGAGGGTCTGGCAAGCGGTCTGCTCGAGGGGATCCTGTGTACCCATTTTTCTAGAGAAGTCATGCTAAGTTCTCAACTAGCCGGAGGAGGTCTGCACACACTAGCTCAGTTTTTAATGGTTCAGCTACTCCCCCTACAGGAGCCATGCGCAGTTAAAGTGGCGTTTGAAGAAGGATATCAGTACGAGTTTGACTGAAGGGACACCAAGCCTCGGGCGACTGGGCACGCCTCTATTAGGCAAATTTCTTTGAGTATATAAAACCAGTCTTTGTATTTTGTAAAGTATCGATGGTTGAGCAAGGCTCCTGATTGTAAAGTTTTGATGAAGCGCTAGTCGCTCTGGTTAATGTATAAGGCATTGGAGACTTCTTACTTTATGGATGTCAGCCTCTTTTCCATCTCTTTGTTTGTTGTGTTAGAACAACTCGGAATTGGAGGATCCAGTAGAGTTTTAGCTGTTATAGGATGATGTAGGTTGGATCACTGTAACAGTTGCATTGTTTCTAATCGGTTCCTGTGATTTTTTTAGCGCTGAACGACTCAGAATTGGAGGATCCAGTCGAGTCACCCTTTAGCTCCTTGAGGCTCTGGACCAAGAGGATCTTGGCTTCCGAGTTTTTAATCTTCAAGCTTCCGAAGGCCTATTGCCCGAGGCAGTCTCGCTCGCCCTTCTCACAAGTCTTCCCTCTACCACCCTTTAATCATTTACTGACAGAAGTTGGATCAAGACCTCCCTTGCTTTCTACATACCAGGCCCAATTTCCTGAGTTAAAGCTGTATCTTCTTGAGTCTTTATCCATTCGATCACCCATTCAAAACTATCGTGACATAAAACTGATGGGCGTTGGGCTTTGCTTCTGCAATCAATCTAGGAGTTAATTCCGACGCTAACATATCCTATATATGCTATGGTTATCTAGTGAATTGAAAATAAACCTAATAATAGCTTAAACTCTAATAGGGGGAACACCTCTTCCATTCACATATGTGGGTGAAGGGGACCCCGCTGCATTTCAATGTTGATAGCGGAAGCCAAAATAAACTCATCTCAGTAGAGTTCGTCAAGTAGTTGGATTTTAAAACAACACCACACCCGCAACCATACAACATTGGGTGGCTTGGCGAGGGATGAGATCTCCCCGTCATCCAACAATGCCATCTGTACTACGACATCAAGCCCTTCAAAAATGAGGTACTATGTGATGTTGACCCACTGGAATTCTGTGATGTTTTGTTAGGCCAATCGTATATGTAGAAGCACCATGCTATTGACGAGTGTCTACCCCGTAGTGTCATTGTTACTCTGGGGGGTCAACTCTACAGGGTACCAGAGGTAGTTCCAACTACTGTCCTAACAAAAAAGTGCCACAAAGTAATCTCTCATACCACGAAGTTTAGCTTCTTAATGATCTGGTCAGAAGGTGAACAGAAGGAGACTACAACCACTGCAACCTTGGCCCAAGAAATTTCTATCTAGAAGAAGAAAATCAACAAGATTGTAGAAGAGGACACATATATTCTTGCTTAACGTACGGGGGTTCCTCCACACTACCCAATCACTCTAATCTATAACAGATCCCTTCATAGATCTATTGAACATAACCATTTTCAGATGTGCTTGGGGTTCCGACCATTATCCCCCATTGATATAGATCTTCATGTTGAATCGTCACTAATAGAGTCCTCCCACACTTAGACCGAGGAATATCATGTAGCCAGATTGTTTGAATGGATCCATGCCTCGAAGACACACATGTTCACCTGACCATATTAGTATAAATAGAAGGTGCTTGAGCTCATTTGGTAACACACTCACACTCAAGAAAGTGGTGTGCAAGTCTAGAGGAAGAGTGCAACTGCAATGACTACAACTGGGTACTGGTATTGGTCTGTGGTCTGGGAGTTTCTGCTTGGTGCGCTACCTTAGGAGAAATGTGCGCTCTCTCTCTCTCAGTTATCTTTTGGGTCTAGTGATGCTTCCAAAATCATTCTATTTGTCAAAGGTTACAGTTCTCGGGGGTGGATGCGTGCCTATGGTTGGGTGACAATATTGTGATATCATCTATGGTTAAACAAGCACAACATTCTAACACCGAGGACATGCTAGATGTATGTCCAACTGAGCTTGTCAAAGGATTTAGACATATCAAGTTTAATGATTAATCTAGGAGATTTTTTGGATTTGAGTGGGTGGATCATTTCATGAGTGAGAATGATGTCATCAAGGATTTGACATCCCTTGATGTATCCTATTTGTTCTAGGAAGATCAGGGAGGGGAGGAGCATTTTTAAGTGATTTTCCATGAATTTTGTGATGATTTTGTAAACCACATTGTAGAGGGAAATGGGTCTAAACTTACTTGGATCTTTTGCTTTCTCTTATTTGGGAATCAAGGCCAAGAAGGTGGCATCAAGGGCTGGAAGAAAATTTACAAATTTTCAAGAGGATCGAGTGATTTTCCTTTAGGCATTTCCATGACCTCTTGTTTGACTTCCTCCAAAGAAATTGGTCGCAGAAGGGACTCATTATGCTCTTGCAAGACAATTTTGGGAATGTGACTTGTAATGTTTTGGATGGCTATCCTTTTGTCTAGCAAGGGTTTGGAAATGAGATATTTGTAGAAATTCACAAGCTCTTGTTCCATGTTTGCATGTTTTGTAAGAATATTTACTTGGCCATGTTATCCCCAACTCTTAGGGATAACTAAGGAGATGATGTCTTGAGGCCCTCAGGTTGCAGACATGGAGTACCGAGAGATGACTTGACTAGCAATGTCTACTTGGACAGATGGAGACCCGCCCCACCACCACAACTCCAGGTTCATCACAATGATATCCACCACATCAGTTGACCTCCGGAAGACATTGGGTATTTTTCCATGAGGTATGATCCAAGTATTATGGTGAGTGTCATTTCAATATTTGAGGCATTTGAATTTGTTGCATCTATTATTTCTTTTGATTATGTAACATTTTCTTGGACATTATGTTCTTTTCCCTGTTTCACTTTGGTGGTTGACATTGTGACCTAGTAAGTGGGTCACCCTTAGGGATAGGTATACTACTGAGAGGTCCTCTTGATGAGTCATTGTGCCATTCCCGACCATACTTGTCACTTTCCACACTTCATCCCCTCATATCCTTATCTTTTTGGATTTTCGGGTGTACTAACCCAAGAAGGGATTTCCCCTCATTTCATGGGACGAAGGGGATGAAGGCCCAAAGGCTTGTAGCCTAGGGATCTCAAGGACAATGAAATGTATCTCATAAGAAATTGATGGGACCCATGAAAAATAACTAATAACTAAATTCCAACCAAGGTGGAGCATGTGTGGGAATTGTTTTTAATGATTAGGAAGAAGCCCCACACATGTTTTTAACTTGGGCAAGCATGATGTGACCAGGGTAGGTTCAAGGTGGCCACTGTTTTTCATTCTTAGGTAGAATCCCCACCTTGTATTTAACTTGGAAACATCCTAAAATAATAAAAGGAAATAAATGGACTTGGAAAAAGGTTGCATTGAAAACGAAGGTGCAACACACCCTCTACAAAGGCACCCATAAATGAGACACTAAAACCCCTTGTATGTCATGAACCCCATGCCCAAAATTATTCATCCCATCCATGAAACCCCATCCACATGAATTAGAAATAGTTCCCCTTGGGAAACACCCCTAAATTTGAGGTATGATTCACCCAATAGGTCACTCTGTCAACCCTCCCATACCTAAACTTGGAAAATTGCATAGGTTCTTTGAGAACTTGTTTATTTTGATGAGGTGGTTTGGATGTACATGCTTATATGTCTCTTGTATTTATTTTATTTACTCATCATAATGCATTTGACTTGAGAACCTTGGAGGGCATATTCATTTGTATTTGCAGGACCCAGTTGGTGGACAATTTTGGAAGAACAAGCCTAGCTTGGGATTCCATGCGACTTGAAGCCCACATGTTGGATACCAAGGGCCCATGCTATGAATGATGATTACATGAATTTGGAGGCCTAGAGGACACCTTGGAGGATCTTTCCCAGCCCCTACATGCCAAACAAATTTCTTGAAATGGCCAAAACGTCACCTTTTGAGGGCTTGACATCACCCTAGTGCTAGGGTTTGGTGGTGATTGAAGATACTTGACATGTTTTGGAGGATTATGCCCATATATATAGGAATAAAGGATTTGGTTGACGACTATTGGACTTTGGAGGCCTAGCGTTCCCTTCTCCAACTCAACGACTTGACCAAAAATTACAAACATTTCCCCAAAAAAAGGCGACGTCTTGTTTCTAGGGCTTCTCTTATGTGCAAATTATGAATTAAATAATATTATTTTTGTAAAGGGGAAATATAAGGGATGTTGACCCTTTATCTTGTGTCTTACCCTAATTTTTGTGGACAAACATATTTAAGAACATTTTGTATAAATAGAGATCAACTCTATTTCATTTTGACATAGCTCTCCCATTGTGAGAAGACTGCATTGGCTGCAATTTGCGCCCTACTTGGGAAACTCTCTTTATCTCTCTTGGTTACATTAAATTTTTATGGTTTATATTTTCTATTTTATGGATGGATGATGCGCTAAGCTCTCTTGGAGGATTGTTTCTTTCTTTATGGTGTAATTTTCTTGGTGAATTAGGGTTTCATCTTGTTAATGCCTCAACTAGGTAATAATTTCATGTTTATTGCTCTCTTTTCTTGGTTGTAAGGATAATGTGATGATTTCTTGGGGATTATAAGGGAATACAACCCCTTCCAAGTCCATTTTAATTGTTTGAAATAATTTTTGGTGCAAAGGATACTAGGAGGAGTAAAAGGGCTTGCACCCTCCTAGGTTTTCCTTGTTGGTTAGGGTTTTCCTTGGGGAGTAAAAAGGATTAAAACCCCAAGGAAGTAACTCATACAAATTTTTTAATCAAGAGACTCCATTTACCCAATAGAAATACACTAATATTCATGCATTGGAGAAATAAATTATTGCATTGGTAATCATAAAACATTGAGATATTGAGATCGTCTGAGTTGGAATTTTTTCTGTGTTCTAAGCTTGCTAAGGTCACACAGGCGTCTTGTTTATCCAAGTAGTTCTTGATTCTGTTACAAATTTAATCGACAACCATTAGGGCTGTAGAAAACTCTAAACAACTTTCTAAATAACTCTCTTTTCAACCGTCAAAATTTGCTAGTAATTTGCCCCTATAATCTACTAGTTCCAACACACTGTTTGGGTGGATTATTTGCAAGTTTTGGTGGATGATTTTTCTGATGTAACAAATTGTTTTCTACATACATAAGGATGATAAATTATCTCCACAACACTTGTTTATAAAAACCTTACTTTTATGCTAAAGTCTTTGTCTTTCAATCTTGAGTTGTACTAGTTATACCTAGCTTAGCTCTTGCATCATTATATTGATTTTTGACATTTATTTAGAAGCTCTAACAACTATTTACTTGATGATATATATTTTTGTTGACTGCTGCAAATAGGGACAACAAGCTTAAATTTCTTTTCCACCTAATATATAGTTCGTACAGTTGGATTTTCTTATGTCTCGGGAAAGTACAAACACTTTCTGCAGGTAGTTAAAGACTTGGCAACCTTAAACCACTTACGAGACATGTCATCAAATATTTATTCCACTTATAAACTTGACCTATATGGGGATTCATCTCATCATCTCACTTTCTATCTTATTTACCCCTAGGTTCACCCGAGATCCCCCCCCTGAGGTGATCACTTCACCTCTAAAGTGACGAGAATATCTATTTGAGGTGACAGTGGGTAGGTGTTCTCTTAGTTGTCTCCATATTGTGGTTTGGGTTGGGATTTTCCCAACGTTCAACTTGTGTGATAAGAAGACATATTTTACTAACATAATTCTATTGAGATGATGTTGCTAGATCATTGACTAGTGAAATAATTTAGAGTTTTTTTCACCTTCTTTAAGCCACCAGAATTTGGATTTATTTTTCCAAAGAAGCTCCTCTTGCCTGTCATGGTATTCCAACTTTGTTTTAAGCATATATTATTATTTTATTAGCTGCTCCAATCGGGCCTCCAGGAACATGGATTGTTGAATTTGCTTCATTTGGCCTTCCAATTCTCTTTTGGCTTTACATATATTTCCAAATTCCTCTTTGTTCCATTTATTGAGGCAGAGCTTAACATGTATGCATTTATGTTGAAATATATACATTGGAGAGATAGATTCAATGTCTTATTTTTCCCACTAGAGACAAATATTGTCTTGGAAGGTGGGGTAGTCAGGCTAGAGACATTAAAATCTAAAGGGATGAATGAGGGGGCTTCCCTTGAGATTGATTTATAGCTTGGTGGGTCAATGATCTGAGCCTCCACATGGTAGAATAGAGGCCCATAGGTACAATCCTGATATCACAAAGGATTCTGAAACCAAAATGAAGTCAAGCCTTGAAGCTAGTTTATGTTCATTGTCTCCCCGATTGTTCCAGGTGTGCAGTCCATTGAACATGTCTAAACCTATTAGATTTAGTTGCATGGTTTCTTTGAACTGTTGTGAATCTTGGTCGAGCCTTTCGATTCCTCCTCCATTTTTTCTAGGGAGGTAATGATGTTAAAATATCCTACTATTAACGAATGATTGTTTTCGATAATATTACTAAGTTCTTGGATTGAGCTTAGAAAGTGGAGATTATCAGGGATGGATTGAGGACCATAAACATTGGTGAGAAAGACCGATTCAGATGAACTGAATTGTTGAAATATTTTTGAGAGTGAGCACTGAGTTGAGAAGAATATGACATTGAAATTTTAGCCAGATTCCATAGGAGTGCTAACCCCCCTACTACACCCTAAGCATCTACTACCATCACTTTGGATCCCTTCCAAATTCCCGGGGCTAGAGTTGAGATTAAATTGCCGAGACATTTGGTTTCTTGTATCATTACAATTGTGGGTTGTTATTTGATGATTTTTTTCTTGAGTAGCATGTTATTTTTTTTTCCATTCAAGCCACTAATGTTCCATTTAGTCCATTAATACTATCTTCATGGGATTTGCGGAGGGGTTGGGGGAAATTTGTTGGTCATCAACACTATTTTTCTAGATTTGACTAGCAGTTCCCCAAGCTCTTGGCGGAGTTTCTTATTACTTCTGCGACCTATTTTATTTTCCTCTTTTGAAAGTATAGAGCTATCAATAGAGTATTGAGTTTTAAAACCTAAGGAGGAGGCAAAGGAGCACTTACTTTTAGAGGCTGGATTATGTTTCTTCTTACTGCGCATTAGGGCATCCTTCAAAAGTTGAACTTGTTGTTTTGGGATGGAGTTCGGATCTTGATTCTCACATCCTGTTTCTATGGATTGAAGATCCAGTTCATTAAGGTCCATATCATCTCCATCCTATGAATCAATTTTTTCAGGACCATCCTTCTGCATTTCCTCCTCTCGATCCATTGGCTTTGGCGAGTTTAGATCAATTGTATTTCAATACTTAACATTTATGTTCGGATTTTTGGATGTGTCGTGATCATTTGTGGGATCTTGCCACTGTCAAGTCTCCTTTTGAGGAATGTTGCCGTGATCCTCCTCATTTTGCGATTATACTTCATAACTATTGCTTGTTTTGATTTTTCTGTTGGGTTGAGGTGAAGTAGGTTGTCTACTAGGTCATATTCTTGCCGAGACTCACTCAAAACCCTCGATATACTTTGTTATTATGGTTCTCATATATGGTGGGGGGACATTCAAAGGAAAATATCGAAAGAGATGGCCATGTTCATGGAATATTCAACAATGAAAGGGAATGTGTTTGTAATCTATGGTTTTCACCCATTTGGTATCTTGATAACTTAGATAGATCGATTATGGTAGGGTGTAAGATTATGTGGGTGTAAGAGGTGTAGCGACCCTATTTAGTGACTTCATAGATTTTCACAAAAGAGCCCAGAGTATTTTCTATACCTTCCAAGATTTCAACCTCCTAAAATTCATACAGGAGTGAGTAAAGGCAGATCCAAACCAGGGTTGTAGTAAAGTCCTCCTTATCATAGCTATATTTCTATATCCATAGTCTAAGTTACAACCCTATTGAATTGAAGAAATAGGGGCCATTTTTGAAAACCTTGTCTCGGTCCTCCAAGCTAGAGAATATGGTGTTGAAGAATTATTTGTAACCCACTTTAAGATTGGTTTGTCCATTGGGTTTCCAGTTTGTCATGATCCATGAGATGAGGGCCTTTTCCATGAGACAAATCTCCATAAATTTAACAATGAATGAATGGTCTTGCATGAACTTTATATATTCTCCAATTTGTACGGAAGTAATCTTGTATTTGGGGTTTTCTTTAGCTTTTGGAATACAACAATTTGCGTTTCATAGATTTTGGCACCTCTTTCCGCATGCCTCAAGATTTGGATTCTGGGGATTTTCTTCCGGTTTCTTTCCTTTAATTGATTCAAAAGAATTATTCTCGCTTTGAATGCTATCTTTTGGAACAAATTTACTGTTGATTGGATCTTTCCGACGCTAAAAAAGAACGCTATTGTAGGAGGGAGCCACACCCTCTTCTCTAGTTGAAGCCATGGAATGCTGGAACCAACCCTAACCCTTGGAAATATGAAAAAACCTAAACTCTAGTGCTCATTTCAATACAATTGACCCAACATTCAATATTTAATAATTATTAATTAGTAAATATGACAACACATATTCTTTTACAATGAGATTTATGTCTTAAATGTTGTTGGACTCTAATAATTTTTTTTAATTGAATTAGGCATTACAATGTTAAAATATATTGGATGCGATAATTATTTTAGATTATTTAAATTGAAGTAGGCATTACAATATGTAATATTCTTGTTGATATTGTTATAATTATATTTGAGGTTAAATTAAAATATGCATGTTTTGTAGTATTAAAAGGTTTGCTATTATATGTTCATAACTTGTTCATAACCTCAATTCAAAACTCTTAAAAAAAAATCCTAAGTCAAGCAACTAAAATATTCCAGCAAGTGGTCACTAAACAAAATTTTAGTCTTGGGTAGGATTTCAGGGGTAGGGATCCAAAAAATCCCCTGTTATCATTATTCATTTTGAAACACAGAAAATTGTCTCAGGGAGCTTTAAATCCTTGAAGTTCCAGTGTGAAAAAATCCAAAGGCTGGGAGATACTCGTGAAGGGGCCAAATCCTAGGTTTGGTGTCCTGCGAGCCTTATTGAGACACCCAACTCTTTTGAGGTCTCTTGACATGTGGCTGACAAACAAAAGCTGAGAGTTTCCTGCCTGCACTGAACAAAGGTAACTTAATGGCCAAAACTTAGGGCACATATAAAGGTGGTAATTGTGGGATGCAAATTCACCTAAATTAGATGTCGAATTGCTATTGGAAAATGTTTTCAACTCTTTCTAGACATGCCCCTAGTACTCCTCAAGATAACTAATTTATTCTCACCTCCACTAGTTTTCTTCCAGTGGGTTCATTCCCCATTTTCAAGACTATTGGAAGGCCCAATTACATTATGAGAGGAAGGATGATAGGTCTTAGAACTGGTGTGTTTATTATTTTTACACACATGTGTGAGAAATTTGACCCTACCAAAACATTTTGAGACTTAGGCTAAGCTATCATTGTGGTTATCTTTATATTGCACCATTGTTTCAATTTAAAATCATACATTTTTCTTTGGTTAGGCCATTGATCATAAAAATAATTTTTAGCATTTTTCACTCACAACCACACATCATTGCAAGTCAAAACTATAGGGGACCCTATGGAACCCTATTGTTCTTGATGCCTGCAAGGACTCCCACTAGTTTTGGGAGGTGTTCTTGGTTTTTCTGTTTCACCAACAAGATCACCCCAACACACACTCTTGAGTGGAACTTTGTTAGGATCTGCCCTCCTTGGATCATCCTTATTAGACACCACTCAACTTAACACCCTGTTGGGAGGTTTTTCCTCAATAGAAACTAGTTCCCAACCATACATTTCGATGGTGGGTGTTCCACCACCAAACCCACCACACACACCAAATATTACTGTACATGGCTTCGTTGAATCTTCCATATTTGATGAATTTAACTAATGAACCCATTTTTCACAAACCATCCTGTCCACTCATGCTGACCAAGCTACATTTGGATATTCCCAAATTTGAATAAAAATTTGGCAAGGACCCAACAAATGATTTGATGAATTTTCACCTTTGGTGCTCATCCAATAACATCAACAACGATTCCATTTGGTTGAGTCTCTTTTAGAGAACCTTGATTGGTATCTTGGTAAAATGGAATATATACGAGTCAACATGATCCTATTATTCTCGTCATTGTCCCAAAATTTTATGTATCATGATATGCCATTTAGATTATAGAACACTGGATCACATAAAATGGATTGTAATGCAAAATTGAGTATTAGAGAACATTGACAAATATTTATAAAAACTTAATGTTGTATGTGTTGATCTCCAAATATTCAAATTTTTATAGGTATTTTGTAGATGGGAAAGTGGGTTGACATTATGGAGTTGGAATTTGAAGACCCAAACTATATGATAGAATTTTCAGCGAAATATCTAACATGGACACAAATTTGAGGGGATCAAGTTGCTATTATTCCATATAGTCAACTTGGAGATTTTATAAATGGGGAGAAATCATATGAAGATGCTCCCACTCAATTTGTTGTTAATACAAATCGATATAACGAAGTGGAGGAGATTGTATGTGACTTCATGAACACATATATGGAATATGCTATGTGAGTCTTTATTTGTTTAATATAATTGAAAATTTTTGATTCAAGTTCATTATGCAAAAAATGTGTGGACATGTTTTTTAATTTGTTATAATTGTTATAATTTGGTTATTGGTGTGCATATGACATGGACTCCACATGTAATATCCCACATGGTGATATTACAATGAATCCACAAGGATCAACAAAAACAAAACACAGTCCATGCCAAAGCATTAAAGTTGGTTGCAGATGTCACTTCATCATGTATTGACTTTATGTGCGTCCAAATGGTGTTGTTCTAATGTACATTGAGAGTAGGCATATTGAAAAAATTGGTGATATGTGTCATGATAAAAATGTAATGGGTATACCTCAAACATTTAAGTATGCACCACATTTATCATTGGATATGAGCTAGTGTCGAAAAGATGATTGAAGATGTTTTTAATGTCACAATGGTTTGGGACAAATTCATCTTTGATGTGTCACACCTATTTGGTGAGTTATTCATAGGAGTAACTCAGGACAACTTAATGACAAGGGTGGATATTTAAAACATTTACCATAATATTAGAAATAAATAATATATGAAGGATGAGAGTAACCCAACAAGTGTCGATTGTTGGTATAATCAATTTCTAGATAGGTATTTTTCTACTAAAATCAAGATATTGTGAAAAACATACCATTTATTATAGGAATAGAAATACAATGAATCTGTTCCATGACGATAATGCATTCACAAAACCATTCCATGTCCATGGATTCCACAATTAGTACTAACATGTATGAGGTGCATATTATGCTATAGTTTTGATGTAGGGTTTCTGAAGGGTCTCGTATAGGGTTTCTATGGTTTAAATAAAAATGGGTTTTGATGTGATGTACAGGCTGGAGTTGGGATTAGGTCCCATCCTCATCGATGAGGATGTCTAGCTGGTGGACTAATCAGATGATTTTTTTTCTCCGAGGAATAGATCTTTGTGAACCAAGATCTCATGTGTACTCAATTTTGTACATTGGAATGTTTAAAGCTTCCCTCTCCGAGGCCTTTTCATCATAGAACGAGGATTATTGGTTCCTTTCATACAATTGTTGGACACACCTACCACACTTAGAGGGGGGGGTGAATGACTGTGGGGCTCTTTTTCCCAAAACTTCCCTCTTTCACAAAACTCATTAGTTAGCATTGAACATTTTACTCATTACTCATTGTTGTCATTTATAACCAGTTATATGTGAACAAATATCAGCAACATATATCAACAAGTTATCACCACAAGGAACACAAAGAACACAAGATGTATGTACAATTTTCTTTTTATTACGGACTACAATCCTTGGGGTTTTTCAACAACAACTGAATAGACTACAACTCTACTAGAGCACCAACTCTATCATGCAAGACTCAACTTACACACTCAGCATCAACTGAGATGAGGCAACAATCCTCAATAGATATCAATCTGCAACAGGTACACGATGTGTCAGTAGTGAAACCCGCATGTGTACACTCCCTGTCTCACTACAACCAACGTATGTACGCGGTCAGTTTATACAACAACCTGCGTATACCTTCTGAGCTATTAGGGTTTATCCTTTAAGATCAAATCAGATCATATGCAAACAATTTATCATTCTCTTCTATCTCTCACTATCCAAACTGACCACCAGCCAGTCACAATACATCCAAGCTCTCCAATAGCTTACTCATGCTCCTCAACCAATCAATATGAGTGCTACTCAATCATGCATAAGCAATCAACATACTATAACCATTATATCGGTACTGAATCATAAGAGTGTTTCTCACTCCATAAACCAACATAAAACACATCATAGTAATCATACCAAGAAGGCCCTAAGCATTCACAACACAACAAGCAATATTATCCATTGAGATAATAATGAAACCCTACCTGTGTCTCAGTGACAGATCTGAGCTCATAGAATACAGATATGGAACCTTCTTCAGTATTCAACAACCAATCATCAGCTCAAACAAAAATCTTCATGATTTTATCCAATGTACATGCCCTGTCCTCATACAACCCATGTATGTACGTGCCCTAGCCCATTATAGCCCGCGTACACCTCATAAGCTAGGGTTTCTGAAGCTTTGAGACTTTTGTCGTCAATATCTCCGATTTTGCTGAAACTTTGATGCATCCTATGAGATCCTTCTCACGCTCTCTTTCTTAGAATAGATCTTCAATCATGCTCTAGAGATCCACACCAAAGATTCTCTCACAAGAAGCTCTCACAAGAAGCTCTCCATCAATACTCCAAAATATATTCTAACAAGAAGCTCTCCACTGATCCGCAAAAAGGATGTTTTGTAAGAGATCACTGCTATCTTATTTATACTTTCATCCTTTAGGTCACTTAACCCATTTCTAGGTTACTTAACCTATTTTACTTATTTTAGGGTTAACCACTTTCCATAAATAGAAAGTTCTCCAATACTTTATCATTTAAATATTCCTTCTTGATTTTGTCACCTTGCACATCATTTTAAATAATCTTTCTTGATTTGTCACTTCTCTTTATTATTTAAATAATCCACGTCACTTCTCTTTATTATTTAAATAATCCACCTTGACTTTGTCACTTTACTTTATCATTTAAATAATGATTTCTTCTTTTCAAGCATTTTGACTTCTTTGACCTTGTGGGCTTCAAGCCAACATGTGAGGGTCCTCCAACTTCATAAGACCATAACTCTAAAACCATGAGGAGTTATGTGACGTTCCACATACCACCAGAAATGATATGACAAGAACTATCCATATAGGATAGTTTCACCAACAACTTCATTGATATTCATCTCATTATTCCACATACACGCATGGTTCCTCCAACCATTCTTCTAGGATAACTCAATCCTCAAAGCGTCTTCCCGTGAGGGCTTTCACCATAAGGGGACCACTTTGGAGTTCATCCATTTGTGCACCTTATCAATAATTATAAGACAATAATGAATCATTTATACATCAATCCACCACTGCATCATATACATCAACTATGCATCATGTATCAATGACAACTCATTGATCCATCTTAATCAATATACTAAGATCAAACCTTTGGCCTTTTACATCATTCAATCATCCTTTGGCATCAATAAAACAATCACTTGACATCAATCAATCAATCAATCACTTGAAATCAATCAATCACTTGACATCAATCAATCAAACTATTGGCATCAATGACAACATGATCCAACAACAATTTCTTCTAGATGGTATATATGGGTTGAGATTTCCTCCAAATGATATTCCTCCTCAATCCAAGGCTTTGCATGTGACCATTCATGAGTCAGTTAATGCAGTTAATTGTCCTTCTTACAATCAACCTATTCTTCCTTCCTCTGAAGGTGGATCATCTTCACAATATGGTGCACCAGGTTTATCTCAAGCTGCTTAAGGTGGGGGTTTTATTTGTTCAGGTTTAGGGATGGAAGAATTGAGGGGAACTACTTCTGGATCCATCTCTTCGCAAAATGGCCACAAACAAAAAAAGACAATCCACTCCCAAGGGTCCTCATTAGTGTTGACACTGAGGTAGGATATCCCACTAGCATTGGTTGAATATCTAATACATAAAACCCTAGTTGGTAAGTTTTATGGTCGTAGGATCAATATGAACCATTTATGATCATCGACACAACATAATTAGGCTCCGGTTCTAGGACATGGGCATGTAATAAATTTCTTTCCACAAGGGTGGTATGGTTTCATATTTCAGAGTGAGGAGGATTCTCATAAAATTATGTCGTAGTGATGGTTTTTAAACCATAACATGCTAGGGATAAAACCCTAACACCCTCTTTTTGATGTGCAGTTGACTGTGGACTCGAGTATTCCTATATGGGTTAAGTTGCCCAATATTCGTTTAGAGTTGTGGAATGAATATGGGTTCAAATGAATTGACAATGATATAATAACTTATGTTCTGGGAGATATGGGGTTTTGAGAGAGCAATGTTCGATCGATGGCTCAAATTTTAGATGATATTGATGCTAGGCAGGGGTTATTTGAATCCTTGCAAATTTTTCATGGTGACCTTCCCTTTACATAGATTCTATATTATTTGGATGTTCCATTTCGTTGTTACAAATTCCATGCCATTTCTCATGTTATGGCAGAGTGTTCTCAACCTCACTTTCCTCGCCAACATGAGGTTATTTCTACCTTTACTGAAGGTGGAAAGGAGAAATTGGAGGATAACTTGGTTAAGTTGAAAATTGTGGCCTTTGGGGAAATGGCCCAAACAAATGTGTGGATCCTCATAATATCTCCCTGATCATCAATGGATTGCAGATGAAAAAAGGGGGAGGTATTTCTCCTGAAGGAAATTGTGCTCATTCCTCGTTAGGTTTTCTCATTGGTGATATATTGGTGCCCATTGAACCTGGGAAGAAGGTGATGGATCATAGCAGGCCAATGTCGAAGGATCTCTTTGAAGACATGGATATTTCATCACGACAATGGGATAAGATGGAAAATATATGGGAATATTATTCATGCTCTGTAACATTATCTGGTAACGATATATTGCCTACTACTATTCCTATTGTTTCTTCTGGAAGTTTGTATTCTACTTTGTCAATCCATGTATCCATTTCTACTATTAGACTTAGGGACCCCCTTTTGAATATTGGTTCCCCATACCTCTCCATTGGTTCAGGTGATAAGATAAGGCCCTCTATAAATGCCCCTTTCCCATCTGATTCATCTGTATCCAATGGGAGAGATCCTTATCTTGAACTACCACATCACAAATCTATGTTGGTGGGGGGGTTGGGATTTGAAAATCATCCTAATTGGGGTCCCTCAAAGGTTGGGAAAAATATACTATTCGATTAGCACAAGAGATGGCCTCGAGGGAAATAAACTAGAGGAGACAACACATCTTGTTTGGGGTTTTTAGAGAAAATAAATCCCTGTCAAATGTTTCCCCATGAAAATCATGTCCATGAACCTTAGATGGTTATAAGGGAGACCCAAAATACTATCCCTCAAGAGGATGATCGATAATGAACATCCTGATGTTGTGTTACTATAGGAGACTGTGGGGTGTGCTGACTCTATTATTAGTATGTTGAGAAAATAGTTCAAGGGTGGAATTATTTTGTCCTAGACTCTTTTGGGTATTCAGGGAGTTTAATTTTGGGCATTCAAGATTCACTTATGATGTCTCACTCTTTTGTTGATTCAGGAGGATCCCAAAATGCTCAAAAATAAAATTTCTCCAATGCTCATGAAATCTACACCATCACGAAGTGCTCATCACAAGATTTTTGGTGGCACAAACTGATTGAAAATATGAGTTAGTATGAAGAATATACCGCGATTTGAGGTTTGGGTCAAATAGGCAAAAAGTCAAAGTCAACAGTCTGTATTGCTGACGTCATCAGTACGACATGATGACGTCAACATGACACATGGAAACTCCAGGATGTGACACGTGGTAGAAAGTTTTGACACTTTCAGGAGCTGATGTGGCAGGTGACTGGACTGTACAGACGTTGACTTGGCGATCCATACAATGACATGGCATGTATGGATTTGATAGGTGGAAGTCTCTTGGAAGGACACATGGCATACGATGCTAAATATACAACTGACTTTCCAGATGGGTGGACAATTGATTGGAATGATTAGTTGGTGTTTACTGTGCAATGATGTGGTACGGGAAAACAAGGTATCACCAAGTGGCCCAATCATAGGGCACTATGTGGAACCCCAGATCGGGCCAAATGGGCCTAGGTCAAAATTGGTTTTGCACCTTCGGTGGGTTCAAATGCATGACCTCCAGCCGAGAAATGGACTAACAACCATACGATAGCTAGAATGATGGGGGAAGGGATTGTTATGCTCGACCAGAATAATTTATTTCAAATGATAGCACCAGAGGTTTGAAGGGTTAACTCCAGGTCGACGGGGGCCAACTCGTCGACCAAGGCATCAAAACCAAGTTCTAAAGCACCGAGCAATACCTGCCGAATCAATGCATGGCCGAAAGGCCTTTCACTTGACTTGGATCCAACTAAAAAGGGGCATGCGTGCATTGGAGCCTCTAAGTGGGTTTTAAAACTTTATAATAAGATTTTGTTTTAATCTTTTTCACATATTTAAGCCTTTTTTAATGGTTTTGACCCCAAATTTTGAGAATCTAGAGCCCAGAAAGAGGCCTAATCTTGGGAGGAAGTTGGGAATTGAACCCCAACTTGTTTTCTACATAAACCATGCCTGTGTGCCATCAAAGGCAGCCATTAAAATGCATAATTGAGATTAGAGAAAGATTATATAAGAAATACCATTTTTCTAGTTCTTATGTTGTAAGAGGCCTTTTGAGCCCGTTCGAGAGAGGATTTTGGTGATGTATTTTTTTATCTATTCATGGAGGCCATGTACAATGGATTCATAGTGCTTTTGCAACAGATTATAAATATCTTTTTGATGTAATTGAGCATTTAGAGAAGAGCAGTAAAGTGGTCACCATTGGAAGCAGGACCCAAAGATGTAGCCACACCTTGGTGAACTCCATTATCAAACTTCTCATGTCTCATTTCTTTTTTGTTGCTATTCTTTCTACTTTAAATTCTGCACTTAATCATTGTTAATTATGCATAACATTTATAATTTTATGTATCACATTCACAATGGAACTCGAAGATAATGGCAACATCCCTTTCCTAGACATACTAATCAACATGAAAGAAGATGGGAAACTTGGATATTCAGTCTACAGAAAAAAGACCTACACCAAAAACTACCTTCACCCTAGTTCCTATCATCACCCCACCCAAAAATTAGGAGTTCTTAACACCTTATCCATAAGAGCCATAAGAATTTCAGATAAAGAACACCTAGAACAAGAGAAAAATCACCTTCACAAAGTCTTCAAGAGCATAGGTTACAAAGAAAAAGAGATTAAGAACGCAATAAATAAATCCCTAGAAAGAGAAAATAATAGACCTCAACAACGAAACAACCAAACCCCGATAAAATTGCAAAAATTCTAAACAAGAAAGAGATTAAGACCTCATTCAGATCGCTTGATACCATCAAACAGAAAATGAGATCAATTAAAGTCAAACTTGACCAACTTAATTGCAAAGGAGTATACATAATAGAATGTCCATGTGGCAAATGATACATTGGAGAAACATGACGCTCTTTTCACACCAGGATTAAAGAGCATGGTGATGACATTAAGAATGAACGAACCCGCACCTCAGCATTAGCAGAACACTCTCTCACAACAAAGAATCATGTACGCTTAGAAGACACCAAAATCTTAGCAAAAGAAGACCATCTCCTTAAACGACGAATTAGGGAAGTAATCGAAATCATCAAGAATCCCAATAACCTAAACAAAGATAATGTTCTAGATATTAGTGATAGTTGGATCCCATTCATTCGGGAAAGAAGATAGTAAAATCTTGATCCCTAGGACTTAAGAACTTGCACCAATTTCTAAGGTTTTATTACTAGGTTTCAATCTAATTTCTACCCTAGACTATTAAAATAAAAATAAAAATAAAAATAAAAATAATCTAATTTAATTAACTAAACTAACTTAATTAATACCAATAAACCTCACTAAATTCCTATAATATTTATCACCACTATTAAATTATTTCTAATTTAAACCCAAACTAGCAAAACACATTAATAATAATATTAATATTACCACCAATAAAAATAAAATTAATCATAATTTTAACCTAAACTAGCATATAGCATTAATTATAATATTAATATTAATTGGATTATAAAATAAAATATTTTTTTTTACCTTACCTCTCCTCATAACTCATCACTTAATACATTAATTAACAATAATTTTTATTAATTTCTTCACTTTGTTTTTAACAATATAAGATAGAATTTATTATTAAATATTTTTGTAAACCCTAGGGTTTTCACTTAGCCGACATTTAGGTTTCCTCCACTCCACCTTAGCATTTATTAGTGTTCCTCTCTTGTATTTTTCCTCAGGCTTTTATGTCCTGAATATGGATTCTCTTGTGGATTCGAAATGTCGACAAGAAATATAGAATACTATGGTTCTTCTGAATATTTCTGAACAAAACTCCCACCACAGAAACCTAAACTATCATATCACATTCTTATTGATCTGATGCCTTGTTAAATACATAAACTTAACTTGCAAAGTTTGTCAGTAAAACCTTATCACATTCAGATCATTTGCAGTTCACTTTGGACTAGTTCTTGTTGTGCATAGTCAGGAATTGGATCTGGATTTTCATATATTGAACATTTACGAGCCATGTGATGAAAAATAAAGTTTTTTGGATTGAACCCCCTCTAATAAATGTCTATAGTTGGAGAATCTAATTGTTGGGGGAGATCTCAACCTCACCTTAGGTTGAGAATAAATATGGGGTCAACATTCTCTTGGGACAGGTTGTCTAAATTTTATTTAGATCACTTTGAAAATTATAGTTGGGTTGATCTATAGCCCATTAATTGAATCCCCACTTGGTACAATAATATATTTTGGGAGATAACATTATCTAAAATATTGGACAAAATCCTAGCTCATTAAGAATTAATTTCTCAAACATTTCGAGCACCATATAGAGAAAGACCTTGAAGAAAAGAATATGCTTCCACTTGGTTATTGGTGGCCTGAATAAGACTCCAAGAATAGGTCAGATATATAATTCATCTAGGGCCAAATAGAACCAAACCCACTCCTGCCACCCTGGGATTTCCTTTTGAGGCACCATAAAAAAAAAGTACATGAGAAGTTTGTGAAAGATGCCACTGAGTGAACTTAGAAGGTGATAGTTGAAGCTACTAGGATGTTTTGGAATGGATTTGGGCTGAAGTCTTGGTTTGAAGGGAAAACTGTTGAAAGGTTCTTATGAACCTTTATGAACCTTGAGTTGAATTTGTTGGATAGAAGTGAAATAGGCTTTCTTTCTATAGATCCAGGAAGTGACTTAACTACTAAGAAAATAAATCAGTTACGAGCAAGCCAAATCTTCTAGAAAACATATTCAGGAAGAGTTTACCATGCCATTTTGAAGATAGGTTTGTTGAGAAAGGACTCCCAATAAGATGACTGCCAACAATTGAACAAGTGGAATGTGGAGGATGATCATTGAACCCTACCGCTGATCCCTTGCAAAATTGCTTTCCAAAAAGACCTGGAGAAGGCACAATCCAAAAAAATATGAGAGGAAGACTCTTGAGAAGAACAATAAGAATACTCTTGGAGGGTCCTTGGATGCCCCTTTTTAGTATATTTTCACTTGTGAGTATCTTCCCATGCGCTAAAGTCCAACAAAATATGTTGACTTTGGGAAGACCATCAGAGTACAGATACTCTACTGCAGTCTTGACTTGAGGGAGAGAGAAGATTATTGGAGCATTGATTCATATCATTTTTGAACTGAATAATCTTGAGTTCCCCAACCTTGTGAATCCTTGATAGTCCATTTCCTAGGAGAAAAAACTTGGAGGCAAAGAGAGAGGGAATGGGTGAGACCTAAAAGGTGGACAAGGACAACCCCAAAATCCCAGCCAATCCAACATCCTAATAGTATGACCTAAATATAGATATAAAAAAGAGAGGACTTACCTTACTCAAACAACCAGGAACATAGTGGGAGGAAGAATTGGTCCTGTTGGATGGGGGGCTTACCCATTATGCTATCAAACCAAATGTTAATATTTTTTTTTCTCCTAAGGATCCAAGTCAACTGAATTTGGAGAAGGGGGATGTAGGATATAATAAGATGCCAAATTTGGGATCCATTTTGAACAACATGCATACAATAAAGGCATTGGGTTCTTGTCCCAGACATACATTTGTGTAAGAGAACTTTCTTCCACCAATCAATTTTCCCTGTGATACGACACCATAACAACTTGTATCCTATGGAAATATTTGATAAAGTCGGGTCCTTTATTCCAAGGCCCCTGTGAGATTTAGGGGCCCAAATGGTGCTCCAATTCACTAGATGGAATATTTTTTGATTTGACCTCCTTCCTTGCCACAATAACCGACATAGATCTTGTGCAATAATAAGTTTAACATTGGCCATAGAAAGCATGGTAAAAAAATGGAAGATAGGGAGAGATGAAAGAACCGATTTTACCAAGAATAATCGACTTGCAAGATTGATCCACTAAGCACCCGATTGAAGGAATTTATTCTTGAATTTTTCCAAGGTATGGTTCCATGCCATTGATGGGAGCGAGTGAAGACACAGAGGAATACTCAAGTATTTGAAGGAATTCCATTTTTCTTCAAAGGGGAAGTGAATAATTATGTCTACATAAATATTTTTCCTGACACTAATGTTCCAAGCATAAGATTGACATTTAATACAATTGATTAGACCTCTAGAAGCTCTGGTGAAAGTTTCCATAGTTTTCCTTGAATCTGGAGGTGATGATAGTAGAGGTTCCACCTAGAAGGAGGGTATCATTAGAAAATTTAAAATGCTAGAGAAACTTCTAGATCAAAACTTTGTATGGAGTTTTTAAACGTCCAACGTTTCAAGTGGAAACTCCACCCATAGTCAACTTATTATGTCCTTGAAAATGGGTGGAGTGTATGAATCCACTAAAACAAAACTCCAACAATATATCACTCAGAAATCACTTAGCACTTAAAATAATTTTTTGAAATTGTTCTTTGTAAGGTTATTGCTAGGTTTCTTCACAAAATTGAAAGGCATAGCAGAAAATAAATCTAGGAAAAATGTAGAAGAAAACAACAATCACATCATATGAAGTACACAAGTAGTTTTTGGTAAAATAACCCCGGGAAAAACCCAATGTGAGAAAACCCATTCTTCAGTTTGTGGATTTTATTATTATGCAACAAAAATAATATAAAGATCTCTTACAAATGGATCGATCTGATAAAATGCATGAGTAAAACCCAACAATACACTTCCAGAACACTTGTATGACCCTATACCAAACCAGTGAACCAAAATGACTGAGAAATAACCCCTGTGTAAGACTCTGCATCAATCATACGACTTCTTGCGTCAACCTGTACGACGAGTCGTTCATATCTCAGTATTGGCCTCTGAAAAATGCTAAGGAATCTATACAATCCTCTTGTAAAATTCTCCTTCGTCCTCTCTACAAAATATCTCCAACAAAACCTCAAGAAAAATCCTCCAAGTTGAAGTTCGCCCTCTCTCTTCAAAAGACACACTCAACCACCAAGTCAATTTCTTTTAGCTCAATGAGCAAGTGAAAAAACTATCTCCAAATAGATAAAGGGATGAGATCAACCCTCATCCTCTCAATGAGATGGATAGACAATATTAAAAGAACCATCACTTAAATTATTTTCACTTTTAACTTTAGAAAAAGTGCTCAATAAGTCAACATTAAAATATAGCACATCTAATGTACTTTTTCCTAAGTAAAACTTTAGGAAAGAGATTAATCCATCAACTTGGCTAGTTTCATTTTCCTCCTCCATGATAGGACACTACACATGGTGAAGACCTTCTGAGTTACACTTCTCAACACTCCCTCTTAACGAGGAAGGGATTCTTTACCAACTCCATCTTATCTCTGAATTTCTCAAACTTCTCTCTGCAAAGTGCTGGGTGAATATATCTTCCATATGATCATCAATATGTATGTACTGAAGCCTTATGGCTCACTTCTGCACATAATCTCGTAGGAAGTGATAACATATGTCTATATTCTTTCTACGATCATGAAACACAGGATTCTCAGAGATCCTGATGCCACTCTGATTATCACAATGTATCATTGTAGCCTCTAACTGCTCACCAAACAATCTAAAGAACAACTTCCTCAACCATAGTACTTCACATGTTGCTAAACTCGCTACAATGTACTCTGCCTCAACATAGCTCAATGTCACTAATATTTTCTTCTCGTTGAACCAGGATATAATACCCAATCCAATGTTGAAGAAACACCTTGAAGTTCTCTTTCTATCCTCTACACATACTTCCCAATCAACATCTGTAAAACCTACCAATATCACTCCACCACTGTGCTCATACAAAAACCCGTACTCCAATGTATCTCTCAAGTACCGACGCACATGCTTCACACCTATCCAATGCACTCTTCGGGGGTCCACCATGAACTGACTGAAGGAGTTGACCTCAAAATTAATATCCGACCTAGTGTTGACCAGATACATGAACGATCCAATAAATTGATGATAGATGGTGGGTTCTACTATCTCAGAACTAGATACATCAATCTTCCTCTAGTTTTTCACTAGAGGCATGGACATGAGCCTACAATCAGTCATCCTGAATCTGTGCAAGATCTCTACTGCATACTTCCCTTGTCCAAGGAAGAAGCGCCCATCCTCCTGCCAAACCTCCAAAACAAGGAAGTAATGCATCAAACCAAGGTCTTTCATATCAAACTCCACTGCAAGGTTACCCTTGCAGTCTGCAATCAATTTCTCATCTCCAATAAGAAGGACATCATCAACATAAAGAACCAGTATGAGGGGCACCTCACCTGCTATAAAATAAAGGTTTGGATCAACCTCACTCCATTGGAAACCCATCTCTCTCAAATAATTGTTGATCCTTGAGCACCATGAGAGAGGTTCTCACTTGAGCCCATACAAGGCTCATCTTAACCTGAAAACATGAGTATCCCTATCTCCGAAATCAAAACCTGTAGGCCACTTAATGCAAAATTCTTCCTCAATAAATATGTTGAGGAAGGCCGTCTTCACGTCCATCTGATGAACGCGCCAACCAATATCTGCTGCCAATGAAATCACTGCTCGAATGGATGAATATCTAGCCACTGGGGAAAAAATCTCCTCGTAATCAACTCCCTCTTTCTATGCAAACCCATTGGCTAGAAAGCACACCTTATACTTCTCCACACTTCCATATTCCACATGCTTGACTTTGTATATCCATCTGGAACCAACCACTCATTTTCCCTTTGGCCTCGACACCACCTCCCATACATCGTTCTTCATGATGGAGGCATACTCCTCCATCATGGCCTCTTTCCACACTCCATGTTATGTAGCCTTCTCATAAGTGGAAGGATCAAAATATATAAGCTCTGTCATGAGTTCCATATACATGAATCTATCTGATGGTCTACTCTATCTGAAATATATCTTTAGAGGTCCTACCTATCTAGAATCACTAACCGTGGACCTGTACCACTTAGGTCAGGGCCTATTGTTTACATCTTGTTGAAAAACCACACACTATTCATCCTCCTCATTAGTCTCTTGACTGTTTAGTCCACTAGTCTCCCTGCCAACACATGTACCTATACTTGTATCATGTGTCCATGCCTGTGACCTTGTACTTTGTACATGTGCCTCCTCACTCTTATTCCCTGAGTCTTGTTCCTGATGGTCCTCTATCTATGCTGGAATATGCCTATATCTCCTCAAGGCTCGCTCCTCCTCTAACTTCACATCACTATATATCACTATCCTCCTGTGTGTTGGCACAAAGATGTGGTACGTCTTGGAGACCTCATTGTAACCAACTAGTAACCCCTTATCTCATGTGGGGTCTAGCTTTGTCCTCTTCTCTGAAAGGACATGACAGTGACAAAAAATCCCAAAGATGTGAAGATGACTCACATATGTCCTTGTTCCTATATAAATATACTTGGGTGTCAACTTCCCCATAATGGTATGGGGACTCCTATTCTGTATGTATACAATTGTGTGATAGGCCTCTACCCATAAAAACATCGGTAGCCCCTGATCATGTATCATCACATGAACTACACCCACTATGGTCTTGTTCTTTCATTTTTTCACTCCATTATTCTATGGGTTACGAGGAACCGTGAGATCTTTCTTAATACCCTCAACAAAACAATACTCCAGGAACTCATTAGAGGTTTACTCACCCTCATTATCCGATCTAAGTACCTGAATCCTCCTCCTAGAATGATTCTCCACTAGAACTATAAGCTCCCTAAACCTATCAAATACCTCATCCTTGGTCTTAAGGAAATATATCCAGGTCTTCCTGGAGTAGTCATCAATAAATATCACGTAGTAGTTGAAGCCACTAAATGAATGCACACTCATAGGACCAAAAACATCCAAATGGATTAGATCCAATATCTCGTTGGACCTATGCTCACTAGGTGGAAATGTTTTGCGGGCATATTTTCCCAAAGAGAAACTCTTACAAGGGTCATGCCTCTCTGCTGTAACCTGAGGCATTCCTATAACCTCCTATCTCAAATTCCACAATGCACCAAAATGTAGACGCCCTATCCATCTGTGCCACAACTCACCCAAATCTGTGTTGTTGTTGACTAATTCTTTCGCTGGCTCAAAATGTAATATGTACACTTTGTCACTGTGAACCCCAATCACCTGATCCATCTTGGACATGGACCCCTTTGGTCTAATTTACACATTCCCTCCATGAACGGTCATCTCAAACCATTTATCCTCCAGGGTTGAAACTGAAATGAAGTTCATGGTAAGACTAGGAAAAAACAATACATCAAAAAAGAAAAGTGGTTTACCTGACTCCCTCTGAAATGGCACATTTCCTATGCCTTGCACCTTATAGTGTGCATTATCTCCCAGCTCAATATGAATGTTCATGCCTCCCTCCTGCAATCTGCAAAAGATTTCCTTGCACCTAGTCATATGACAAGAAGCACCACTATCCACATACCAAACATTTGTGACAATTAAGCTCGACATACATGCAACAAGGTAGAAATACTCCTGAAATATTTTGAAAAACTCCTCTACTTCTGTAGAGGCTACCATTTGTGGTTTGCTCTTTTTATTTTCTGGACACTATGAGGCAAAGTTATCTAACTTGTGAAAGTTGAAACACTTGACTTTGGAGAAGTCAATGTTTTTCTTCTTTCTGCCTACTCTACTCCCAGAGCCCTTGTTCTTAGAATTTCCCTTGCCTTTGCTTGAAAGAGATAAATCCTAATCCACAATTTGATACCTGTAGATGATCCACTTGCCTCACCAAGGAGAATCTCCTCGTGAAAAAATCATCCCATAAACACTGCCAATCATGGAGTTTCTCCCAAGCTACAATTCCACGCAAAAACGTGTCCCGTGACTTTGAAAATCCATTCAGGGATACACTTTCTAACTCATAATCCTCTATCTTTGTGCCAACTACTGCAAGCTCATTCCTAATTTGTGTAAGACATGTGAGGTACTCAACCACACTTTCTCCCTTTTTCATATTGGTACTTCTCATCCTCTCCCAAAGAACCATAACCATATTCTCATTTTTATTCTGGTAGAGGCCACTCAAGGCAACCCACTTATCCTTAGAGGAAATTTTCCCTGTGAGGTGTGGGATTATGTGATCCTTTACCCCATCAAGTATTATTCTCTTAGTCTTAGCCTCACCCTTCTTCCAGGGTCCCAACAATGTTGCATCCCTAAGAGCTATTACTGTCTCTGTAA
This sequence comes from Picea sitchensis, assembly GCA_010110895.2. Lineage (NCBI taxonomy): Eukaryota > Viridiplantae > Streptophyta > Pinopsida > Pinales > Pinaceae > Picea > Picea sitchensis. The sequence goes on from SNQJ01S0022565.1 coordinate 151,785, forward strand.
TGAGCTCAAGGAGATCATTGATATCCAAGATCATGGTAACCCTTTCCTTCCAGTTGGGAAATATTTGAGTACCTTGAAGTCTATCCTCCATTCTCAAGGTCATTTCCATTTTGACAGTGTATTTGTCCAAACCCTAATGCTAGCTTACTAATTCTATGATATAATAAACCCTTTTGCAGATTTGAACCTTTCTTTTTTGCAGATCTGAACTTTTCCTTATTGTAGATATGAAATAATCTTCCTAAAAACCAAAAATCTGATGTTGTTCCTTCAATAATACCGCTCTGATACCATGTGAATCCACTAAAAACCAACAAGGTGAACCAGAAAAATCCAACAATATATCACTCAGAAATCACTTAGCACTTAAAATAATTTTATGAAATTTTTCTTTGTAAGGTTACTGTTAGGTTTCTTCACAAAATTAAAATGAACAACAAAAAATAAATCTAGGAACAATGTAGAAGACAACAACAATCACGTCATATGAAGTACACAAGTATTTTTGGGTAAAATAACCCCCGAAAAAACTCGATGTGGGAAAAGCCATTCTTCAGTTTGTGGATTTTATTATTATGCAACAGAAAGAATATAGACATCTCTTACAAATGGATCAATTCAATAAAATTCCTGAGTAAAACCCAACAATACACTTCCAGAACAATTGTATGTCCCTATACCAAACCAACGAACCAAAATGACTGAGAAATAACTTCTGCATAAGCCTCTGTGTCAATCGTATGACTTCCTACGTCACTTCCGCATCACCCTGTACAGAGGAGCCTTTATATATGAGTATTGGCCTCTACAAAATTCTAAGGAAGCTAGACAATCCTCCTGTAAAATTCTCCTCTGCCCTCTCTGCAAAATTTCTCCAGCAAACCCTGAAACAAACTCCTTCTACAAGATGAAGTTCACCCTTTCTCTTCAAAAGACACACCCAACCACCAAGTCGATTTATTTTATCTCAATTAGAAAGTGAAAACCCTCTCTCCAAAGAGATCAATGGCCGAGATCAACCCTCATTCTCTCAATGAGATGGATGGCCAAGATTAAAATAAACACCACTTAAATTATTTTCACTTTTAATTTTAGAAAAAGTGCTCAATAAGTCAACATTAAAATATAACATATCTAATGTACTTTTTCCTAAGTAAGACTTTAGGAAAGAGATTAGTCCATCAACTTGGCCAGTTTCATTGTCCTCCTCCATTCTAGGATGCTACACATGGTGAATAACTTCTTATTTACACTTCTCAATGGAGTGTCCACTTGAAACATTGGTCATTTCAAAACATCACACACATTTTTGATCCATAAGTTTCTCTAGCATTATGATTAATTGTGGAAACCTACATACTCAAATTGAGAATGATTTATCCTGTTAGTTCCATGATCAATTTTGATTCTTGGAATATTCCTTGTCCTTATTTCAGTATTAAGTCTCCTACTCAAATCTTTCGCCACTAGAATATAAAAGATAGGGGATAAGGGGAAACCATGTCGCAAGCCTCTAGAGGCTTTAAGGAAAGACATGGGTTTCCCATTAATGAATGGACCAATCTAGGGGTTGTTGATACATGAACAAACCCAATTGATGAAGCCACCCTCAAATCCAACATTTCTTAGAACATCAAATAGGAATCTGTGTGTGACCCTATCAAATGCATTAGCCATATTTATCTTTATTATCATGCCTTTCCCCGCCGGACTCTACTGGAGTAGATAGTCTCTTGAATAAGGATGATATTATCAACAATTTATATTTTTGCCACAAAGTTTCCTTGATCAGGGGAGATTAATTTGGGTAAGAATAGTTTTAGCCTGTTGGAAATTATTTTGTAAGAGACATTACATAGAGAGATCGACCTGAACCTTGTAAAATAGGATGGGTTTACTTCCTTTGGGATCAATGCAAGGAAAGTCAAGTTAGTGTTACCTCCCATCCTAGATTAGCGATGAACATGCTACACGATCCCGATGAGATCTAATATGATGATATGCCAACATATTTTATAAAAGTGCATCAAAAACCTATTTGAACCATGGGTCTTATCCGAGTCCGATTGTTGAATGACACTTGGAATATCTTCCTCTGAAATAGGTTGGATTAAGATTTCGTTGTCCCCAAGGTTGATTATGGATGGTATATTTTATACCATCTTCTCTTTTTCCTTAGGATACAACTGCCCTGATTATGAGTAGAGGTCCTCAAAGGGATTAAAGGAAGCATCCTTGATTTGATCAAAAGAGGTGAAGACCTCCCCTTCAACTATCATTATTTATTTAACATTGTTCTTCCAGAGTCAATATTTGGTTTTTCTGTGAAACTGTTAGTGTTCTAGTTTTGTTGACATGAGAAAAAATTCCTTCTTGCAACAGGGGATCATCACCCGATCAAGGCCCCAATTAGGCCTATACTTGTTTGGTATAGTGATTTCCTCTAGTATGTGGGCACGTTTTCCACTAGAAAAAGAGTTCCTCTCAAAAGAGAGGTTTTCTCATTGAAGTTTTCTAAAGTCCTAAATGTGTCCTAGACTAATGTGCAAAAGAAAGAAAACTAACCTATCTAACCTATCCTGCAGGAGCATATCAAATCTAATTGAAAGCGAGTAATATAATCCCTTCATCAATAGTTGGAATAAATCTACTTACATATTAATCAATAAACCACATACACATTTATAATTAATTATAAATGACAAGAAATTGATCGATTAATACTAACTATGAATGCTTGCTTCCAAAATCAATGAAAAGAAGATTAACAATAATTAGGTTCTCAAACATAGAAACAATTCACTCTGAATGGAACTTAACTATTATTAAAATCACACAAGTACTCAAATCAATTGGAAGAAATCATAATCATAATGAGATACTAATGCCCATTGTTTACAATGATCAAAGTTTTCAGCAAAAAAATATAGCCAACACGTAAGAAGCTCCTTCAGTGGTGTCAAACTTGTTCCTCTCCTCGGCTATTTGGTCGAACAATCATGAATTTAACTCCCATTGCATAATTGAGGCATCTTTCTGATGTTACTTATCCCCTTGATTTTTCGTTCAAGAAATAATTAAGCACTTCCTGGCAAGATATATTTGCATGTGTAGCTGCAAAATTGTTGGAATACTGAGGGAGGGGGGGTGAATCAATATGAGCACTTTTTACCACTTTCAATCAAAATATATAATATTCAACTTTATAAAAAATATATCATTTATGATTGCATTAAATATATCATGAACATATAACCATAAGTAATAGAATTCAACAATACCACATCAGATACACAATACACCAGAATTTACGTGGAAACCCAAATGGGAGAAAACTATGAAATGATTTATTATATATAGCAAGAATACATTCATAGGAAGCACCAACTTCCAAATTCTCCAAAACCAACTGAAAGGAGGCACCAACCCCCTGTTTTACAGGCACCAACCTGAAGGAATCTCCAACTCCCCATATTCTCTAGCTCCAACCAGAAGGATGCTACGAACCCCTGATTTACAAGGACCAACCTGAAAGAATATCCAACTCCATAAGTTCTTTGGCACCAACTGAAAGGAGGCTACAACTCCCTTTCCTTGCCCCGTCCCCTCGCCTTGAAATATAAGTGTAGACTCAACTAGTCATTACCACTGATCAACTAGTCATTGTCATTGTTGAGTCTCTATTTTGACATAAGATAATGCCCTATCCTATCCTATATCTAAGCTTTTTGCCTCTGTTATAAACCTATACCAGACTACTCCCTCCCCAAATACATGCCTAATAGCCATGTCATGACTACAAGAGGTAATTGATGATTTAAATCATGTTTGTTTAAATTAATTCGATTGAAAGTGTTTTATTTTGTATAATCCTAATAATTTCATTTATGAGCAGTCTATCCGGCACTACCAGACATCGTGTAATCTGGTACCGAATCCATTCCGGTACTCAAGAAAACTTTAATCCGGTACCAAACCCATTCCGGTACCAAGATGTGTGCTATTCTGGTACTACCTGCTCTGCTCTATTCCGGTACTAGACTCGTGACTATGTGCAATCTGGTACCAGAACCTCTGTTTCTAGAATGCTCCGTTGGACCAGAATAATGGTGAAGATTTCGAGAAGACAGTTGGATAGAAGCGCCCAATTCAGTGTTCCAGTTGCAAGAGACTCCATCGCTCATGCACTTCGTGTGATGAGAATGGAGTTGATTCCTAAAAATTCGATGTAAATCCTAAATGAGAAATTTCTCAAACTGTTTAATGTTTATCCATAGATATAGATAGTATCAACTTACCTTATATAAGGGATGTTGTATAGATGATAAAATAAATATATATAGATAATAGTGAATGTAAAATCGTGTTGCAAGAACCAGACAATACTTATCATTGTCATGTATGGATTAAAAGACTGTTGATTCAATTTACTAGTTGAATTAATACACAAAATCTTCATGTTGATTATTGGATGTGAGTGAAAAGTTTTAGTCTGTTATTTCCTTAAGAGGTTCCTAGTTGGTTCGACAAGGGCCCACCGCCCCAACTAAGGTAAACCTCCTTGTATACATTCTGTGTGTTTGTGTGGATAGTTTACAATAGTGTGTCTGTGATTGATCTTTGTTCCATTTTCTAGATTGAGCATTGAGTTAATCATTTTTGGAATGGTGTGAATAAGCAAGTGTTAGATCGAATAGGAATTTCATTCTTAGATGTTGAAGGCAGCTGTTTCCTAATTTGAAGTGTGAGACTGATATTTTTGTTCATGATTGTAATAGACTTAGTATCACAAGGGACCAGGAGACTTTGTATTTCATCTTCATGTGCTGTAATAAAGTCTTTCAATGATACTGGACCTCCCTTGTGCTGGTTTGATTGAATTATATGAGGTTGAAGTTGGCTTTTGTTTTGAGAATGGTTGGAATTGATTGTTTTAATTGTTATAGGAGACAAGATTCTTAAAGTTCATCTTTCCAATTCAAGCGTCTGAAATGAACAGACTTGTTTCTCTAGGACTACATCTCTTTGATTGACTGATTGTTTAAGTTTCATTATTAGTTTTCTCTGCTAGGTTCAAAGAATATTTTGGAGTATTTGGGAATCTTAGAAATAGGATTTTTATGTTATTAATTATTTCCTATATGTAACAGACTTAGGTAGGTTACTTGTTCTCGACACATATGGTGTAATGACTCTTTCGATTATGAATCCCAGATTCACATTTAAATGAGTGTGAGATATACATTGAACATATTGACGCACCAACATTTTGGCGCCGTTGCCGAGGAGTTGTAAATGGTAATAGGAAGCATATTTTTATTTTTGATTTGTTGAAGTATTGGATTGGATTTGAGGATAATATGAGGGCGGGGAGAAGACGGTAAGACAGAAGGTAAGAACCTGCGCATCCACTTTGGTGGGGTTACTCCTGTTGGCCCCCGGTTTTGACCATGCTCTTTGCCTATATTATATACCACAGACCTCCATTTATATGCCAGTACCACCTTTTTGACCTCATTTTGACATACTTAACATCTCCCTATCATTCA
>SNQJ01S0022565.1:157343-177998 GCA_010110895.2 Picea sitchensis
AGTAAAAGACTGTTGATTCAATTTACCAATTGAATTAATACATAAAATATTCATGTTGATTATCGGATGTGAGTGAAAAGTTTTAGTTTGTTATTTCCTTAAGAGGTTCCTAGTTGGTTCGGCAAGGGCCCACCGCCCCAACTAAGGTAAACCTCCTTGTATACGTTCTTTGTGTTTGTGTGGATAGTTTACAACAGTGTGTCTGTTATTGATCTTTATTCCATTTTCCGGATTGAGCATTGAGTTAATCATTTTTGGAATGGTGTGAATAAGAAAGTGTTAGATCGAATAGGCATTTCATTCTTAGATGTTGAAGGTAGCTGTTTCCTAATTTGAAGTGTGAGACTGATATTTTTGTTCATGATTGTAATAGACCTAGTATCGCAAGGGACCAAGAGACTTTTTATTTCATCTTCATGTGCTGTAATAAAATCTTTCAATGATACTGGACCTCCCTTGTGCTGGTTTGATTTAATCATATGAGGTTGAAGTTGGCTTTTGTTTTGAGAATGGTTGGAATTGATTGTTTTAATTGTTACAGGAGACAAGCTTCTTAAAGTTCATCTTTCCAATTCAAGCGCCTGAAATGAACATACTTGTTTCTCTAGGACTACGTCTCTTTGATTGACTGATTGTTTAAGTTTCATTATTAGTTTTCTCTGCTAGGTTCAAAGAATATTTTGGAGTATTTGGGAATCTTTGAAATAGGATTTTTATGTTATTAATTATTTCCTATATGCAACAGACTTAGGTAGGTTACTTGTTCTCGGCACATATGGTGCAATGAATCTTTCGATTACGAATCCCAGATTCACATTTAAATGAGTGTGAGATATACATTGAACATATTGACGCACCAACATTTTGGCGCCGTTGCCGGGGAGTTGTAAATGATAATAGGTAGCATATTTTTATTTTTGATTTGATGAAGTATTGGATTGGATTTGAGGATAATCTGAGGGCGGGGAGAATACAGTAAGAAGAAAGGTAAGAACTTGCGCATCCACTTTGGTGGGGTTACTCCAAATTTAGGTTGTCCTCCTACCTCTAATTAGGAATCTGTGTTTTCATTGATTTCATTTTTTATGAGTAGGTACCTAGATAATAAAGGTAGATTTACTGCTCCTAAAATCTCAGAAAAACTAGAAAAACAAACAACAAAGAAACCCCCCCCCTTATACTAATTCATCGAAAAATCATGCAGGAAAAATTCTTAGAGGAGAGAGCTCAAAGGCAACAATTGCAACAACAACAAAAAGCACTAGATCTGAAGCCACTGTTTAGATTAAAGACATAAGGCAACAAGGAAGGGAGGAAGCACTGGTGACCCCATCCAAAGGAGAAACTGGAAGATAAGTGGTAATAGAAGAGGTTGCATCTACTGTTGGAAGGCCACACAAAACCTTGGAACCACCATAGATACCAGGTAACCCAATGGTGGACCCATCACTCAGTGGAGAGAATTCACCACCTCCCTATAGATTGCTTGGAAATATGGCAGAAGATGAGGGAAACGTAGCCAATGAAACAGAGACATTTGGGTTCCCCATACTGGATATGACTAAAGACGTTGCTATGAAGAACATTCCATTATATTCACTTCCTCATTTTTGAGGTATGTCGATAGAATACCCTGACTCGTTTTTATTTGAATTTGACATATTGTGTAGGAGCTATAACTACACAGATAATGCTCAAAAATTAAAAATGTTCCCAGCCACACTAAAAGACTCGGCACTGCGGTGGTTCATGAGCTTCGGGGAACACACAATTTTGTCTTGGGATGGTATGAAGGAGACCTTCCTCCAGAAATACCAAGATTACTGTAGACCTAGGGATGCTAGGGATGATATATTCAGAATGAAACAATCGAAAGAGGAAAGCTTAGAAGACTACCTAGAAAGGTTTTTATACAATTACCAAAAGACTAAGCATTTTTCCTTAGATATAGCTACAGTTAGGACTGTTTTTCTAAAATGTGTGAGGGACGATTGCATTGAAGTTTTAAACCTCATGAGTTCTAGGGACGTATACCAAAAACTATTTGCAGATATAACAGAGTATTGTAAAAGATACTCTCGTAGTCAAGCTAAAACGAGGAAAAGTATAAGGGACCCTACCAACAGAATTGCTAAACCCACATCCAAAGGTGTCACAAGGATTGAGCTAGGAAATCTATTGGAAAACTTTAAAAAAGATATCCTACACACCATCAATTTCCAACTAGATACCATGAAAATTAAAAGAAAACAAGAGGAAGAAAATGTTGCGTTAGCAATTTTTTGTCATCAGTGTAGGAGGAAACACCCTGAAAAGGAATGCCCCCTCAATGTTATAGAAATCTATGTTTTTTTTACAGAGGACCATCCTACCAATGAATGCCCTTCTCTTCCCAGACTCAAGGCCATGTTCAAGGGAGGAGGAGAACCCGAGACATCCTACCCCCCTAGGAGACCATGGAGACAACAAAACCCCATCATATTTTCCGACCCAATTACACAATACCCCCAACAACAATGGGTACCCCCCATGTCTTATCCTCAGTGGTCAACACAAACCCAACCTTGGCAACAGGGGTGGAGAGGACTTGTATATGGAAATGTCCCCTTTAAACCAACAAATTTTCCCACCTATCCACAATATCCTTCGAATATTTCACAATTACTCCCAGGATTTAACCCCCCTACTCTTCTTCCACCCCCACAACCACAAAAACCACTTGTGCTACCCATGAATCCAAATATGAAGCAACCAATACAAGATGCACCCATCCAAAACCCTCCTCGACCTACTCCTATTCCTACACAACCTATCCCTAACCCAAATAACAGACCGACACAACCTATACAAAACATTGAAGTACAAACCTTTCCTACATATGTAATAACACCAACTCTGTTTAATGGAATTGAATTAAGGTCAGGAAGGACTGTAAACAAAACAAATCCCACTATGGTTATTCAATAGGAACAAGTGCATAATCACACAAACCAAGAAGAACAAATAGATGTCCAAACGGTTCAAAGAGAAGAACATATGACTGATCCATTGAATGAAAAATAAACACTCCAATACCACAAGAAATCCCTTCTCCCAACTCCCTTGCAGAAGAAACACCCCATGAAATGAATCCCCCTTACCCAGAAAGGCTGCTTCCTCTTCTCTGCTTCCTTTCTTTGTGCTACTATTTCCTCTTCCAAAATATTCTTTTATTCCAACTTACTTTTGCATGCTTCTTCAATCACTCTGGATTCTTCTAATTGGACTTTTAGATTTGTGATCATCCACTAGACTTCTTTAGAGTTGGGATTTTGAGATGCATTCTTTTGCTCAATCAATTCTTCCTTGAGTGACTTGTTCTTCATTCTTTCATTTATCAGATCGTTTAAAGCGTTGATTAATTCTGCTTCAAGCTGATTTACTATGCCTTCTTCAAAATCTTCTTCTTTTGAATCCGTCTTACATGAAGAGCATCTTTCTTCTGGTTCTGCTTCAACATCTTCTTTATTCTGATTGGTATGCTCTGGATCTATGGTAGAAGGATATTCTTTAAAGCATAGATTATGTAGCTTATCCCAAATTTCTTTGGTTGATGAGAATTGCCCCACTTTTTCTTTAACTAAATCACATAATCCTTCCAAGATGAAATCCATTTCCATTTGTTGTTTCTTTTCAATTCCTTCTTTGGTTGCAGTCTTTGGTTTATTTGTAGTGGTGTATCCTGACACAACTGATTTCCAAACATAATACCCTTGTGCTTGTAAAAATGTTTTCATTTTTTTGTTCCACATATCATACTTCATAACAATATGAAAATCAAACCATGGTAATTCAATATTATCATACTCCATGATCTTCCTTCCAGTGGTTAAACTATTTTCTTGAAGGACCCTCTCTAATACTAATTATTGGAATACTGAGTGGAGGGGCGGGGGGGTGAATCAACATGAGAACTTTTTACCACTTTGAATTAAAATATATAATATTCAACTTTATCATCAATATATCATTTATTATTGCATTCAATATATCATGAACATATAAACATAAGTAGTACAATACACCAATATCACATCAGATACACAGTACACCAGAATTTATGTGGAAACCGAAATGGGAGAAAAATGAAAAATGATTTCTTATATATATCAAGAATACATTCATAGGAAGAACCAACTTCCAAATTCTCCAAAACCAACTGGAAGGAGGTACAAACCCCCTAATTTACAGGCACCAACCCGAGTGAAGCTCCAACTCCCCGTATTATCTGGCTCCAACTAGAAGGAGGCTACGACCCCCTGATTTACAAGCACCAACCTTAAGGAAGCTCCAACTCCCTGATTTCTTCGGCACCAACTGGAAGGAGGCTACAACCCCCTTTCCTTGCCCCATCCTACCACCCTGAAATATAAGTGTAGACTCAACTTGTCACTACCACTAATCAAGATGTAACTGCCACTTTCATATACCAACTTGGCATTGTTATTGTCACATCAACCAATCACTGTCAATCTATATGTCATACATTTCCATAATCCTTTTTTCCTGCACTGATCTCCTCAATACTGGAGTATGAGGATCTTCTTCTTTTGATTCATGTTCTTTTGTAGAGTCTAATTCATCATCCTTTGGCTCAAACTCTATTTTCTTTGGTTCTTCCTTACGTGGTAGGAATTCCTATTTGACAACATCCTTTGTTTCTCTAAATACCACATCTCAACTATACACAACCTTCTTAGTTTTTGGGTTCCAAATATCATAACCTTTAAGACCATCTTTATACCCAATAAAGATACACTTTTCAACCTTCTTATCTAGCTTACTCTTGTTTTCCTTTGGAACATGAACATAGGCCTCACAACCAAATACCTTGAGATGTGTGAGAGAAGGTTTCTTACCAGTCCATACCTCTTGTGGATTATTGTCATCCAGTGATGACGAGAGTGATCTATTGACTAGGTAGCATGGACTACCCACTGTCTCTACCCATAATTATTTCCCTAACCCGACACCACTGATCATGCATCTTGATTTTTCCATCAACGTCTTGTTCATCCTTTCTACAACTCCATTATGTTGAGGTGTATATGGCATAGTCTTCTACCTTTCTATATCACACTTCTTACAAAATTTGTCAAATTAATTCTCGCAAAACTCTCCACCATTATCTGTCCTTAACACCTTAATTCCTTTCTTTATTTGATTCTCAACAAGAGCCTTAAACTCTTTAAACATGTAAAATACTTCATATTTCTTCCTGAGGAAATATATCCAAGTATTCCTCGAGAAGTTATCTATAACTGAGACACAGTACACATATTTTCCCAATGATGTAACCAACACATGTCCAAACACATCACTATGAACTAGCTGTAAAATTCCTTTTTCCCTCGTTGCACCATAGGGGAATCTTACCTGATTCTGCTTCCCATATACACAATGTTCACATAAATCAAAATCCATAGAGAAGTTAGACATACCTTCAACCATACCTTTACCATGTATTAGTCGAAGACCCTTCTCTCCGATATGCCCCAGTCTTTGATGCCACAACATAACCTTTTCTCCAAAGATTGTAGGAGTTATTTCTTCTTCTGCTCCAATATCAGGAACAATGGAACTATTACACCAATTACTAATAGTGCTTCCTTGCAGCTTATACAAAGTTCTAATCCAAACTCCCTTCAACAACACCATTGCTCCTCGAACCATCATGCGTGTTTCTATTCCAAATACTATTTTTACCCCTGCATCGTCCATATTACTTACATAAATCAAACTTCTGGCCAATCCTGGAATGTGAAGAACAATAGGTAGTGTCCTAATCCTTCCATATAAGAGCCTCAACTTAAGTTTTCCTCGTCCTGTGATTATGGTTGTCGAGTCATCACCTAGGAAAACATTACCTCCATCATACCTTTCATATTCACAGAACCACTTTCTGTGGGGAGTCCTATGAAAGGATGCACCCGATTCAACCAAACATGCCTCATGATCAACATGTGTGATTGTAGAAGCCAAGTACACATCCCTTCCTTCTTCCTTGGAGGTTTTTTCTTTTGTAGAGGGAGCACCTTCAGATCCATTCACTTTCTCAACGCTTTTGGATCTACATTGCTTCTTGAAATGTCCTTCTTTTCCACATCTCCAACATACCTTTAAAAATGTTTTGGGAGATTTAGATATACCCTTAGACTTAGATCTCCCACTTGAGGAATTAGATCTGTTCCTTTACTAGGAACACCCTCTTGCAAATAATTCATATGTGCTCTTTCCTTCCATGTTCTTTCATCTCATCTCCTCCAATAACAAGGATGAGACCACATCATCCAAACTCAAGGTAGTTGTATTACTACCTATGGCCACAACCAGACTATCCCACGAGTCTGGTAAAGAGCACAGTAAACTGATACACTTATCTTCATCTGAAATTTTAATCTCAACAAATAACAAATAAATTACCACAGTGTTGAAAGCATTTAGATGCTCTATCACTAAGTCTCCATCTCTCATCCTCAGGTTATACAACTTTTTTCACAGGAACAATTTATTTACCAAGGACTTAGAATGGTAGAAGTTTCCCAAATTATCCCATAACTCCTTGGATGTAGCTTCCCATGACACATTCAATAATATTGAATCTAAGAGACACAATCAAATTTTTCTCTTTTCCTTGTGATCCAAAATTTTCCAATCATCTGATGACGTTCCTATAGGTACAATACCTAGATACACTACGACCCATTGATCTCTGTCTACCAACATATATTCCATATTAAGCTTCCACAACTCAAAAATTTGCCCATTAAATTTATCGATCTCTATTTTAGAACTACTCGCCATTTATATTCACCTGAAGAATCAATACTGCAGATATCCCACTGTAACAAGGCTTATCACAGTCTTGAGCCAAACCCCTGACCACAAAGGTGCCCCCCTGAAGCCAATAATTGCTTTGATACCAAATGTAGATTTTAACCTTGTATAATATTTTAGTGCAAACAGATTTTCAATAAAAGAACATAAAATATACAATGGAAAATACAATGTACACATTACACATAGATTTTTCCCCTCGAAACCCAAACCAGGAAAACCAACATATTCTATATTCATTCATGTCATACATTGTTTACAATACAATATACATATAGGATCCAACGACATCCAAAACCCTAATCCAATGACCCAGATTAGTAAACAACCCTAATTCCTTAACAAAAAATAGAAAACCATCGACAAAAATCCATGTGCTGAAAAACCACCCATATATGGACACGAAAATCAAGGACCCCCCCAAAATGAACACGAAAACGGAGGATTTTTTTTTTTTTGAGGGCGCTACTCCCGAACCTCGGTGCAATGTAGACACTAGTTCTAGTCGTGCAAAGAATATACCACATATCCAACACACACACACACACACACACACACACACACACAAAGATATATATATATATCATTTTTTTCTTCCATGGTTTGAAATCAATTGAATGTTAGCATAAATTTTACAATTATGTTTATGAATACATGGTTTTTTCTCTCATAATTATTATGTTGTAAACTTTCCAATCAAATTTTGTTATGACATAATCAACGTTTTGTTCCTTGGATTTAAGGACTTGAGTTCCAACTAGGAGATGGAGTCCATCCATTTGACAAATCTATTTGGAAAATATCAAGATTGTTTGGTCAGGTTCAATAAGCTAACCAAGAGTTTAGATGATTCAATCTTAGAGGAGAATGTGTCCTTCAGATCCATTTAGGTATATGAGGTTCCCATCTTAACTCATGTAGATTGATGTTATTTTGGAATTATCAAGCACACAAGAGCCACACTATACCCTAAATATAATTACCACTAGATTGGAGTTCAGATCTGATTTCATGGTAGCTAGTGGGAGTAACGAGTAATTCTCAAGACAATGGTGCTCCAAACTTGAAAATTGGATGTGATAGCTAGGGAAACCGTAACCATTGGAGGAGAATATCACTAGAGAGTTCCATCGCTCCTCAACTTGAATTTTAATAATTGATTAATGATATTAACAATTATAATAATTTACTAATTATAATCATAATCAATTATGTTCAATACAATTATTTATATATGTCAATTACCTAGTCATGGAAGTTACCAAAGAAGAACAATGAATATTTTGTTGATCATATATTTATGTATTCAAAACACTCAAATTTTATTGTTTTATGATTTTACCCTATTAAAATTGAGTGATATTGTTCATTAAAATGTAGCTTATGAATTAACTTTGATTTATTAAAATTCACAAAATAACTAGATGAAACCAACATATATATGTATTAAAAAAGCATACTTAAAAAGTAAAATGAATACTTGCATACATCACTACACTCCTAATTATACTGCATCACCCACATTTAGTTCACCACTTACATTTACATCATCCTCTTCTATAATCAATGCAACAATGTGGCAATACGCACATTTAAAAAAAACTTCTTCCTTAGATATTCAAGGAATATAAAACCACTAATTTTCATTAGAAACATAAAGATGGAAGAAAGCACTTTCATAAAATTCTATAAGAACATATGGTTTGGTTTGAGATAATGACATTATTTTGTGTATGTCAATATGATGTAATTCATGTCCCCGGGGTGTAGGGAAGTCGGTGATGGGGTGTACTATTAAGGAAATTTGTTATGTGAAGTAACTGGTTAAAAACTATGGCTTAAATTGTGTACCATGTATGTGGCATCATGGGAACACCTGGAGGTTATAGTGGGAGTAGCAGATAACTCAACCTTGTGTCATATGAGGACGAGCCCGACTAGTTGTTGATTATGCCAGTCACAAAAAAAATGACGTAATTCACTAACTGGGTCATGTCTAACATATCTCTTTCTATAATAAAGATCAAATTATTTACATTTAAATATCACACATATAAAGGACCTATATTCCAACAGAATTATCTTCTGCATGGTGCTAATATTATCCAATTCTTCTTCTATTAGTTTTGTATCTCTTGAACTTGCATGACTTGTTTGATCAAATGCAACAAACACTCCACAATTACATGTTTTTTTTCCTTCATGATATGCACTCTCCACTCTAAACTGATGGTCATATACTCACATTGAAAGATATATTCATACCTTCATGCATAGACAAATTTGCATATAAAAATCAATAGTTATTATGAACTTGTAACAATACATAAATATGTTTCACTTAATTAAAGGTGGTTAATCTCATGATCCATCGCATACCATCCTTTCAAATCCAATTCCTATGTTCAATTCATCGAAATCAATTTCCTTGTTGGTTGGTCCCATTCTATAAATTTGTTCATTCATCCATGTGTTTGTGCACTCTATGGGCCATTAACCACATAATTCATCAAGGGGTGGAATATGAGGGTTTGACCTTCTAAATGGTTGTAAATCTTCTTGTCAGTTTTACACATGTTATCTTACATCACCACCCATTTTTTGTAGCTTCCATATTGAACAAAATTATTTTATTCCTTTTATCCCATTCATCTACATATGCAATATCAATAAGCACTTAATATTATTCATTTTTATAAGGAAAATAATTATTTATTAAAAAAACACAATCAAAACTATATAAATGTCAAATAAGTATATTACCTCTCAAAATCCATGTTTCTCTATTTGTTTCAAGTTTCTCCCCTTTTAATCGCTCTTCATCATGATCACCATCCCATATGATTGGAGAATCCACATGCATTTGTTTTAGGAACTTGGACAAAAAAATTAAAGATTCATTAACAATGTACCCTTTGGTCATGAGTTCTTTAGGACATGTTCATTGCCTTGCAAAACCATCGAGTGTTTCCATGTGTATCTTTAAGAAGAACATCCATATACAACTCACAACACCAACTAATATAATGTCTTTGATCAAATGTACCAAAAGATGGACTTTAGTATCCACAAAACTAGTAGGAAACTCTTTCTAAAAAATAGATTGTCTACTATTTCATTATGCCATATTAAGAATGCTCATGATATGTTTCTTTTGATGTGATCCACCTAAAGTCAAGATGATCCTAATTACCATTTAGTAATTTCATAAAAATCACAAAATATTTTGATTAACTTAATAGGCTTAACTTTTAAATTTGTATATTGTATGGTCATGATTGTATACTTATATGACCATCACAAATATAACGTATTTTATGTGACTCCTAGTAATAGTCTCAATGACAACACAATTTTGATAAAGAGATAATGAAACCACTTGCAAAACTATGTGACATAATGGTGGGTATTGGAATTATTAACTCATACCTGTCTTATGTGCAATCATACTTGTGATTATTATTATTATTGGCCATTGTGAAGTAGAGTTTGTTTCTATATAAGGAGCATGTTTCTATATTTAGGAGGTTGTTAGATCTAGTTGGATTTGAGACATTCTCTCCAACTAGTTGGATCCTAGTTTGGTGTGTTGTTGAGATATTCTCTCAACAATTTGTTAATTTGTTAATATAGTGCATCTATCTTAAGCCAAATCTTGATGTATTTATATGTAACATTATTTGATGTTAATAGATCATGTAAACACAATGTTGATGTGTGTGGGGGAAACAATGTCCACTCTCCCATTTCTCTACATGGTATCATGGTTGGACTAAGATTAACTCCCTCACGGGTGGGCCCGAGAACATGAGATAGATTTGAGTGTTAATCCTATGTAGATTTAGGATTAGTGTAGGAGACTAGATTAGATTGTTTATTGAGAGTGCATTGTTGCTATGATATGTCTGTGTGACAATGTTATTTGTCCATCATTTCATGAAATTTGCCTTGTATTAGTGGGGGTTTTGTATGGATTAATATCCATGCTTGTAAAGTTGTGAGAGAATAAGACCTAGATATATAATATTGTGTCCATGGTGAATATGTGTCGATTGACATTGTGCACTTCTTGGACTTTCTGAACCTGAAGATGATGGATTTCTAGGTGAATCAGATCTCTTTCTTTCACACGATGGTGTTGGATTACTGAGAGGGGGCGTGAATCAATAATAGAGAAATCTAATCCTTTTTAACCATATAATCCAAGTGTTATATCAATGTAGCATTATCATCCAATAACTGCAGAGTAAATAAGCAATGAACAAATGAACAATCATACACATACATAGTACACTAGTGTTTTACGTGGAAACCCAAAGCGGGAGAAAACCACAAAATGATTTTTCTTATATGTCTTGAAGAATTACATTCATTGGAAGCACCAAATTCCTTTGTTTTCCAGCTGCAATTGGAAGGAGGCTCCAACCCCCTAGTTTCTCAGGCTACAACACGAGGGAATCTCCAACTCCCCAATTCTCTAGCTACAACCAGAAGGAGGCTACAATCCCCTATGTTCTTCAGCTACAACTGGAAGGTGGCTACAAGCACCTGTCCTTGCCCCATCCGACCACCCTGATGTAGAAGTAGAATGATGGAACCACTGTCACACTATCACTGTGAGATATACCACTGTACAACTGTATCAACCTGTACCAGTGACCTGCAACAAAGTTGTACAACTACCCTGTAATCAATCTGTACCTGAACTAAACACGTATCAACAAAATACAACAGGTATGTGATCTGTAGTGTTGTAGCATGCGTATGTACGTGCCCTATCTATTATGCAACCCATGTATGTACGTAGCCAAACTATTATGCAACATGTGTATTCCTTCTGAAAACTAGGATTTTCTTTCTTCTGAAAACTTCTGACCCTGTGTAACTTCTTTCACATAGATCTGTAACCTCTCACTACATCCAGACTGTATCTATACCATGTGCATGCATCCTCATACATATATCTCTCTAGTCATGTGCCAAAAGTGTGTGTAATCATGAATAAGTATAATAACCCTCACATGATCTAGACTTCAAACCCTTTCTGATATTCAGCCTCTCAATACATCAACCAATACAAGCTCTCAACCATATATCGCAAAAAACCTTAGCCATATGACAAGAAATACAAGATGTGCCTCAACAAGAAGTATCAATGATAAATATACCAGCACTGTATTTCTGTAGATATGACTTATATAGAAGATCCCATGCAACCACTAGTCTTTCTAGGGAGAATCCTCAAATCTCCATAATCATTTCTCATGCATACATCAAAATCCAACTATTCATAGAAATAAGACATACCTTTTGAACCAATGGATAGATCTGATGTATCTGAGCATTGTAGACCTTCCTGGGAGCTTGATATTAGAATCTAGAACCTCTGCATCTTCATCTTCTCAAGCTTCCATGGATTTATCAACATGTACGCACCCTAATACACCTCCAGCCCATGTACGCCTCAGTATGTACACACCCTAATACACTATCATCCCGCGTAAGCCTAAAAAAATAGGGTTTTTTAGTATTCGCTGTAATTCTGATAATTTCGCCTTCAACCCTTCGTACTACCTCAGACTTTCACAACTTCAGATGTATCAATGAGTACTTGCAATAAGTCTCACACAACAAAATATATTCAATGTGTTCAAGTGTGATTAAATGAGAGATCTTTGCCTCTTATTTATACTTTCATGTAGCATTCCACGTTCCTTATTTTAGGGAGTTCTCCATTAAATTTATTATTTAAATAATTTCTTTTTCAAATACTTTGACTTTTTGGGGCTTCTAGATGACTCATGAGGGTCCTCCAACTTCACATGGCCATAAATCTCTAACCGTGAGGAGTTATGTGACGTTATACATACCACCGGAAATGGCATGACAAGCACTATCCATCTAGGATAGTTTCACTGACAAATTCACTAACCTTCATCTCATTATTCCACAATTAAGCATGGGTTCTCTAACTATACTTCTAGGATAACTCAATTCACATGAAGCGTCTTCCCATGAGGGCTTTCACCATAAGGGGACCACTTTGGAGTTCATCCATTTGTACTTCTTATCAACCATGACAAGACAATAATGAGTCTTCTTTACATCAAACAAACTTGGGTCCATTACCCAAACCTTTGTGCTATCAAAATTTGCTACCAGACTTTTTTCAAGGGTTGACATCAATGAAAATCAACCTTAATCAACAATATATCTCCTTGTCATTAATGGAAACACTCTGATGCAATACTAAAATCATGTCATGCAATACTGAATTCATATCACTCATGCTCCCCCTAGAACCATGCCTTTGTCCTCTGCATCTCTGTGACTATTTCTCCCCCTCGAATCATGCCTATGTCCTCTGCATCTGATAAATCTCTCCCCCTTTGTCATCAATGGAAAATGTATCTTTCCATATGGGGCTGCTCCCCCTAGCTGAATTTTCCTCTTTATGGTGCTTCCTCATGTACATCTAAGACATATAAGATATGCATTCAAAAGCATTCATTTTGGAGTAGAAATAACTCTGAGTCTCTGGAGAAGATAATCAAAGGCTTCCTGTGGAAGTGGTTTTGTAAAGATGTCTGCCACTTGTTCTTTTGTTCCCACATACTCAACTCTGATGTTCTTTTCTCCAACCTATTCTCGTAGAAAGTGATACTTGTTTGGAATGTGCTTCGTCTTGGAGTGCTTCACCGGGTTCTTTGAGATACTGATGACGCTTGTATGATCACAATAGATTGGAATGGGCTCATGATACTCAACATGTATATCTGTCAGAGTTTGTTTCATCAAAAGAACCTATGTACAACATGATATTTCTGCAATATACTTTGCCTCTACTGTAGATAAAGATACCGATGATTGTTTCTTGCTTAGCCATGATACTAAACACTCACCCAAGTAGAGCGCTGCTCCATTGGTGCTTCGTTAGTCATCAATACAACCTGCCCAATCTGCATCTATGTAGGCAATAAGTGATAGATCCTTTCCTTTTGGATACCATATTCCAAACTCTTTTGTTCCTTTGAGATATCTGAAAAGCCTCTTCACTGCTAATACATGTGATTCATTTGGTGCTGATTGAAATCGTGCCACCTTTCCAATTGTCTGCATTACATCTGGTCTGGATGTTGTCACATACAGTAGGCTACCAATCATTGACTCGTATTGCCTCTGATCTGTAGACTTTGAATCATCATATTTTATCAACTTGCAACTGGTTTGCATGGGAGTGATAACTGGTTTGCAATCTTCAATTCCGAACCTCTTTAGCATTTCTATGATATAATTGGTTTGAGAAATAAAAATTCCTTGTTTTCTTTAACGTATCTGAAGTCCCAGAAAGAAGGATATTTCTCCAAGTAATGACATTTCAAATTCATCTTGCATATCCTTTGCAAATTTCCGACTTAACATGTCATCATCACTACCAAAAATAATATCATCAACATAAACTTCAATTAATAAAATACTATCTTGACTTACCTTGATGTAGAGGTTGTTGGATGCACTTCCTTTTCCGAACCCTGCCTGCTCTAGATATTTATCTAGTCTAGAGTACCATGCTATAGGAGTCTGTTTTAGACCATACGAGGCCTTCTTTAATTTACACACATAATCTGCATTCTCTGACAACTGAAATATTTCTGGTTGTTCAATGTAGACTTCTTCTTCAAGTTCCCCATTTATAAAAGTTGATTGTATGCCCATATGACACACTTTAATATTTTTGGAGCATGCATAAGCTAAAATCAGTTGAATTGCTTCCATTCTGGCAACTGGAGAAAATGTTTCTTCAAAGTCGATTCCTTCAACCTATGCATATCCTTTACATACAAATCTAGCTTTGTTCCTTGTAACCTGTCCATCTTCATTCAATTTATTCCTGTATACCCACTTTGTGTCAATCACATTCTTATCCTTTGGTCTTGGAACCAATTCCCAAGTGTCATTTTTCTCTATTTGATCCAATTCTTCATCCATGGCCTTATTCCAAAATTCATCCTTGTTGGCCTCTTCAAAGCAGGTTGTTTCAATCATAGATGTGAGTGCTAGGTGTGTTTGTTCTGGTGAACACATTCTTCTTCTAGTCTCAACTCCTGCATCTTTGTTTACGATAATATAATCTGAAGGATGATTCTTCTGTACTTGTCTTCTAGGTGTCTTTGGAGGCACTTACTGAACTTGCTCTTCTGCTTTTGTCGGATCCTCTTCATCTTCCCCTTCTTTTTCATCTTTTGTTTCTTCTTCGTAAATTCGTTCCATCGATTCATTTTCTTCTTCCTTTAATTATTGTCTACTTGTTTCATCAATTCTTACATTGATGCTTTCCACAACTTTATTCAATCTTATGTTGTAACACTTGTATGCTTTCCTTTTACTTGAGTAACCAACAAGTACTCCTTTGTGTTGGTGGATATCGTTGGAAATTTTTTTGGTGTGTTGTCAGTGTTGTCATTGATGTCAATTGCGAATGGACGAGAGTGGGAAGGAATGTCGTGGGCCGTCCATTCGTGAAGAAGAGATATGGACCATCGATTAGAGGAATGTCATGGGTCGTCGATTCACGAAGAAGAGATTTGAACCGTTGATTAAAGGAATGTTGTGGGTTGTCGATTCATGAAGAAGAGATATGGACCATCGATTAGAGGAATGTCGTGGGTTGTCGATCAGACGATAGCAGAGTTCGGAAATCGGGAAATGAAAGAAAGGAGGTGATCTAACTTTCGACATTGCGAAACGCAAAGTCCTAAAGTGTGAAGAGGAGATCTGGGCCATTGGATCATAGAATATCATGGACCGTTTATCTGACATGGAGTTCGGGAGTTCAGACTTTGGAGAAAGGAGGAGAGCTAACTCATGAGTTCGAAAAATGCGAAGTCCCCAAGTGCTTGGCCCCAAGTCATAGCAAGAGGTCACATCAACAAAGATTAAGGGAAGGATCTAGTGTCGCTAGGCTCTACTTCGGAGATCGAGAGTTGGGAGAGTCGGGGTGACTCATAACAGAATAGCCGAAGCGCGAAGTCGTGGAGTGCCTTTTATTTTATTTGTGGTCATAGAAAGTGGTCACGTGGAGAGGAGTTTTACGCCCGATACAAGCCTATGCGTGTATAATCCAACGACGCAGATTAAATAGACAATCTGATCGAAGGGTTGTTGTTTCACTTCATGATTTCTTGATCAATTACGATTCAATTATACGAATTGAATCATTGTTCTTGGGTGTTGGATATTCGTAGTGTAACAGATCATGAGTGAAAGTATAAAAGAAAAATTTCCGTGATAGAGTTGTGTTGGTTGTTTTCTCTGCAAAATGAGTTGAACCGTATCAAATGAAAATTACAGTATCAACGAAGTGAGAAGAAATTCAGAGACAAAGAACAAAAGTGAGACAGATCAAAAATGGTGAAAAGAGAAGAATGTACGAGAACCTAAGAGCATGAGAAGAATAGAGAAAGAGAATATGGTAAATGAAAACAATTGGAGCCGAGTATGAACATATAGAAGAAGAGCATAATTGTAGAACAAAATAAGAGAAGAATTGAAGAAAAGAGAAGAAATAGTAAGCATTGACATATTTGTATTGTTGTAAGGTATTATTCAAGATTTTTTTTTATAATCAAGGTGGTAGGGTGGTGCTATGAAGGACCGTGTTCCTCTATTATTCAAGTTGATGCTTGAATACTGGGAGTTGTAGCTTCCATCTAGTTGTGTCTAGAAAACATGGTAGTAGGGTGGTGCTAGTGAAAACTAAGAGTTTTCTGTGTGCAAGTTGGTGCTTGTATAAGTGGAAGTAGGTGCTTCCATCCAGTTGGTGCAGGAGATCATAAGGAGTAAATATGCTTATTTCTAGTGGGTTCTAGAGAAACTTGAGGGTTGGTGCTCTTCACAAGTTGCAGCTTGTTAAATAAGAGGTTGTAGTCTCATTTTGAGTTGGTGCTCAAAGATAGATGATGTAAAAAAACATAAAAGACTGCCTATCATTCTAATAAGAAGAGGTTTTCTCCCTTTATGGGTTTCCTCGTGAATATCTGTCTCTATGTTTATCATGTGTGCGATTGATGTTTACTATTTCTGTTGTTTATGTATTGCATAATCTTGATTATCAGTTGGAGAAGAGTAACAATATTTTTACAGACATAAAATTGTTTAAGCACAATAACAACTGATTCACCCCCCCCCTCCCTCTCAATTGTCTTAGTAATTTCAACAATTGGTATGAGAGCAGGTTCCTTTTATTTAAAGGTAGATCTGTAAGCTTAAACATGACAAGTCATGAAGGGACTTCAACCAATAATCCTCCTCTGTTTGATGCAACAAATTTTTCTTTCTGGAAAGTTAGAATGAGAAGATACATTATGGCCTTAGGTGCTGATGTTTGGGATATAGTAGAGACTGGATATACAAAACCTATTGTGCTAGCTTCCAAAGATGATAAGATAGAATTTAGTTTGAATGCAAAGTAAATGAATGCTATCTCGAGTGGGCTTGATGAAGCTAAATTTGTAAAGGTGATGCATCTTGAATCTGCCAAAGAGATGTGGGATAAACTTATTAGTAGTTATGAAGGAAATGAGAAAGTAAAAGATGCCAAACTTCAGACATATAGATTGAAATTTGAACAACTAAATATGAATGAGGATGAAACAATTAGTAAATAGTTTTTAAGAGTTGAGGAGATTGTGAATGCCATGAAGGGTCTTGGTGAGAAGATTGAAGATGCACTTTTAGTTCAGAAGATTTTAAGATCTTTTCTTGATAGATTTAATCCAAAAGTTTCTGCAATAGAAGAACTGAATGATCTTAAAATTATGCCTATTGATCAACTCCTAGGAAATCTGATTTCTTATGAAATGAGGATTAGTTAAGATAAATCCATCACTAGAGAAGCATATTTTAAAG
Organism: Picea sitchensis; assembly: GCA_010110895.2. NCBI lineage: Eukaryota > Viridiplantae > Streptophyta > Pinopsida > Pinales > Pinaceae > Picea > Picea sitchensis. Next base: position 175,128 of record SNQJ01S0022565.1, read on the forward strand.
CAGACAAGAATATTGATTCAGAATTAGATGATATTGAGGAAACATTTGTGAGAAGGTTAAAGAAAGGATCAGACAAATCCAAGGCAAGCTGGCATTTAAATGTTTCAACAATGGAAAGATAGGTCATTTTGCATCTAAGTGTCCTCACAAGAAAAAAGAGCAGAACTCTGATGATGAAAAGCAATACAAATTTAAGAAATATAGTAAAAAGAAAATTTTGTGTGCAAATAATGATAACTCCTCTGAAGACATAGATAACAATTCATCTTGTGAAGATAAAGTGAACAATTTTATGCTTATGACCATAGGAGACCTTGATGATGAATACACAGGAAGTGACATGAATGATGAAGAAGCTGTGGTTGATATGGAAGGTGAACTAATCAGTGCTTTAGAAGAGATTGACAGACTCAGACTTAAGAAGAGAAAACAAAAACAATTGTTGATGCAATTTGAAAAGAATGGTAAAGAACCAAGTGAAGATTTTGTTTTGTTAAAAGTAGAATTAGAAGAAGAAAAGAAAATAAAAGATATTCTGAAACAACAATTAGCAAAGAAGAAGGTGACATGTGAAGCTCTGTAAGAAGAAGCAGTGAAAACTAGAAAAGAGTTGGAGAAGTTGCAAGCCTTGTATCACCAAAATCTGTCAAGTATCAAAGCCTCAGAAGAACTGAATAGCATCCTGAGTAAAAAAAGATGTTCATTGATAAAAAATGGTCTAGGTTATGAAAGTGGTTCAAGTAGCAGTCAGTTAGAAAAGAAAGAATCTACTAAGATGATCAAATTTCAAGTCAGTAGACAGTCAGATTATGATCATACTCTGCAAACAAAAGTTAATAAAGATGAGTTGAATTTTGAACATGAACAAAGCCAACAAAAGATAAATAAACCAATTTCAAGAGGAAGGTCAATATTTAGGTATCAAAATTTGTTTTATGGTTACTGTTATTATTGTTCTAATTTTGGTCATAAAGCTGCAAATTGTGGAATTAATTTTAGAAGTATGCAACTAAGGAGATCGCATAAAGAACAACATTTGAAACATAGAACTAAACAGTCAGTGAGTAGACAACAACATAACAATTATTTTGATCCATTGTATAATGAGCCTGAATGTTACATTTGTCATAATTTTGGTCACAAAGCCTTAGATTGTCATTTGAAGAATTACAAAGTTGATCCAAGAATAAATTCCTCAGTTGAAAATGTCAAAATATGGAAAAAGAAAGAAAGTCATAAATGTGGGTTAGTACTTTCTTCTCAAAGACAAAAGGATCCTTGGTATATTGATAGTGGATGTTCCAAACATATGACTGGAGACAAAAGTAAGTTTCTGTCTCTAAGTGAAAGCAAATCAGGGAATGTAACTTTTGGGAACGATGCACCGGGAAAAATAAAAGGTAAAGGAATGGTAAGTCTAAGTAATGGCAAAGGGAAAGCTCAAGATGTGTTGTTTGTAGATGGTCTAAAACATAATCTGCTTAGTGTCAGTCAAGTTTGTGACAGAGGATGTGAAGTTGTTTTCACTTCTAAATATTGTAGAGTACAATCTGCAAATTCATGATAGTTGATTGCAAAAGGCATAAGAACATAAAACAATGTCTATGTTTTGAATGAAGAAAAAGAAGAATGTCACTTAAGCAAGTATGATGAAAGTTTCCTATGGCATAGGATACTTGGACACCTAAATTTTGATCATCTAATCAAACTTAGAAACAATGGGGCAGTAAAAGATCTTCCAAAGATATCAAAGCCATATGATTCTGTATGTAAACTGTGCCAAATAGGAAAGCTTACTCAGACACAGTTTAAATCTAATAAATTTGCATCAACAGAGAAACCTCTTCAATTAATACATATGGATTTATGTGGACCATCAAGGAAGGAAGCTATAGGAAAAGAAAATTATTTCATGTTGATTATTGATGATTATTCTAGACTCACGTGGGTTGCCTTTCTGAAAGAAAAATCTGAAGCATTTGTAAAATTCAAAGTGTTTAAGTCTTTGACTGAGAATAAAACAGGAAGAAGATTGAATGCAGTGAGTTCTGATAGAGGAGGAGAGTTTAGTTCATGGGACTTCAAAGAGTTTTGTGATAAACATGGGATCAAAAGAAAGTATACTATTCCAAGGACTCCACAACAAAATGGAGTAGTTGAGAGGCATAATAGATCAGTTCAATAGATGGCAAGATCAATGATGAATGAAAGGAATATTGCTCAAACATATTGGGTAGAAACAATTCATACAGCTGAACATATTCTTAACAAAGCTCATCTCAGGCCACATAGTGACAAGACTCCTTATGAACTATGGTTTGGAAGACCTACTTCAATAAATAATTTTAAAATCTTTGGGAGTAAGTGTTATATCAAGAATAATGATGAAAATCTTGGCAAATATGATGACATGAATGATGAAGGTATTTTCTTAGGGTATGCTACAAACAATAAAGGATATAGATGCCATAATAAGAGGCTGCATAAATTGGTTGATTGTATTGACATAAAATTTGATGAAGAAATCTCGGTACGAGATGTAAGCAGTGTTGAATCAACAACAAAGGATATTGTTGAAGTTGAAGATGAACAGGTCCAAGAATCAGAAAGAGAATACTTCGAGTCAGATGAAGATACAAATACTCAAGCAGACTCAAATCAACAGACATAAACAAAACCACCTCTCAGAATTGTTAGAAAGAATCATCCTGAAAAACAGATAATTGGTGATATGAATAAAGGAGTTCAGACAAGAAGGCAATCAATTAAAGACTCAGAACAATCTCAGATTTATTTCCTATCTATGATTGAACTTAAATTTTTTTATGAAGCCAAAAAACATGATGATTGGATTAGAGCTATGAATGAAGA
>SNQJ01S0022566.1:0-13668 GCA_010110895.2 Picea sitchensis
ATTATAATTATGTTATTACTGATTCACTCCCCCTCTTAGTAATCCAACAGATCTTATATACTCTCAGTCAGGCATGCTCTATGATATTATGTTGAATATGTCGTGATCCACTCTTGACATGGAAAATCCAAATTCCAACCCACATTCTGATGGTATAGTGGGTTCCGCACAAACAGAATCTGCAGACTTTGCCACTAGCTAGATGCAGAAAATCCTTATTTGACAACCTACAGTCAATCTATCCACCAGCTCAACCACAATTGCTACCCAGTATTTTGATGTACATTTGGAGTAAACAAAGACTTTGAAGGGTCCTCAACAACTTGGAGCGAAGATAAAAGGAAAGGATAATAAAGGTGGTGGGGGTAATAACAAAAAGTCAGATAAAAATGTTGAGGTGAAAAAGGATGAGAAAAGGAAGGTGAAGTTTCCTTGTAAGATTTGCAACGATGATCACCTTACACATCAATTCCCATGAATGGAAGAATCCCAGCCGATCATTAAGTTGAATCAACAACAACAGCTAGTTGTGTTGCAAAACCCTTTCCCATAAGGGAAGAATTTGCAAGCTGGTTCTTCCAAATTCAACCCACAAGGGGGCACTTCAAGTGCTCCCCCCTCTGACGGATATAAAGGAGTAGTAAAAATTCTTAACTCCTCGAACATAAAAGACATAGACTTGTCGACGAGAAATTAGAATTATGATAACCCAGAGATGATAGAGAAGAGTAAGAAAACTTCATAGGATCAGGTTCCTCTCCATATAGAGAAGCTCGAGAAAGAGAAAGTGCCACGCATACCTAAGGGTGTTTATAAAAGGAAAACTCATAACTCTAATGCATGAGTCACTCCCAATTATTCAATTGTGGAGGATTTTTCTTAGATGCCTTGTGCAATGTCTTCTTTGGAGGTTCTCCAAAGTCACCCCTCGCAACACACTATGTTGTTATCTTCCATAGGAGCTGCAGATTCTGCTAGCCTTCTCATAATGAATTTTTATGTCACTGATGTGAGGCCTCACCTTCCATATCATGTAGAATCTCATATTAGGGTTATTTGCATCAATCTCTTAGTAAAGAGAATTGTCATTGATGAAGGTTCTTCCACATGCGTGATGTCTTTTTCATGTTGGAAAGATATTAGTTCTCCTCAACTTACCCCTTCTCCTAGACTCTTGACTTCCTTCAATGGACGTTCATTTCGACCACATGGTTTGATTCCTTCATGTTTGGTCACACTAGGGGGTAAGTCGGTTTTTTTTTAGGTTGAAGTAGTCAACGCATCGCTCGACTATAATCTCTTGTTAGAAAGAAGTTGGACCTATGCCATGAAAATTGTCATCTCAAAAGTTTTTTGGATTATATACTTTCCCCATGAGAGAAGAATTGTGACTATCAATCAAGTGGCATCCAACATTTCTAATGCGACAGCTAATCCTGGGACTATTGTCCCTTGGATTGAAAACTCTCAGGAAACCACTGAGAGCATCGATTTTGGGATGTACCCTTTACTAATGGGATTTTTTGATTTCTCTGCACCAATTTTGTACATTAAATCTACTCTGTTTAATAGGGTCGCTTCATTTAGGATGTCCTACATACAATACCCGTGGACCCTTCAATCGCCATCTAACATGGTCAAAGGTCGATTTCATGTCGGGATGACCGAACCATTGTATACTACTAAAATAGATTATCAAGCCATTCAACATACCACAATAGACCCAGATCAGACTCTAATAGTCACCAAGGAGGATGATCTCTTTCTTGAGCCTATACAGGATCAAAACTCTCCAAGCTCCAAATATTTTTTAAATAGTGTCTTGTCGTCAAATGAACCAATTATTGAGGCAATGGTCAGAGTTGAAAGGCCATAGGAGGATTTGTGTCATTGATCGTATTTCCTTCCTGGACTTAGTTGAGTAGAGAGTGGATATTTCAAGTCAGTCGTGGTTGGAAGTGTTGATGGAGTAGGCATTACCTTGGCTAGACATTGTGTCTATGTCAAAGGAAACATGGCTAACATATCAAAAATGATCCCAATCAACATTTCTAGGAATCCTAAAATTGTCAAAAACGTCTTTATCAGAGAAAAATGCTCACATGATGAGATCACTCAATATACAACACTATTTAAGGAATTTCGAGATGTGTTCAGATGGTCTTATGAGTGAATGCCTAGCATTGATCCTTGAATAGTTAAACACAAAATACCAACCTATGAAAATGTAAAATCAGTTCGTCAAAAGTTGAGACCTGTGTATCCAAGGAAGGCAGCGAAAATAAAGGCAAAAGTTGAAAAGATGCTCAATGCAGGATTTATCTACCCAGTTCCTTTGACCGAATGGGTCTGCAACCCTGTTCCCGTTGATAAGAAGCAAGGTATGATCCATGTTTGAATGGATTTAGGGACTTGAATAAGGAATGTCCTAAAGATAATTTCCTAACACCATTCATTGATCAGATCTTGGATGAGTGTGCATGGAGCGATATTTTCTCGTTTATGGATGGTTTTTCCAGCTACAACCAAATTTAAATTCATCCAGAAGACCAACACAAGACAACCTTCGTATTTCCTTGGAGTACGTTCACTTACAAGAAAATGTGGTTTGGTCTTAAAAATGTTAGTGCAACATTCCAGTGGGCCATGATGTTTATCTTTCATGACTTAAAGAATATAGTGGAGTCATATTTGGATGATCTCACAACTCACTCGCGCAAGAGGGCCCAACATCTCTTACACCTCCACTTAGTTTTTGAACGGTGTTGTTTCTATAGGATCTTATTGAATCCACACAAGTGTATTTTTTGTGTGACCTCTAGTCATATTTTGGGATTCATCGTCTCCAAAAAATGGATCATGGTTGACCCCTTGAAAGTTGAGGAAATAACTCAGTTGCCTCCCCTGCATACAATTAGACATCTTCAAATCCTACAAGGAAAGGTGAATTTCCTCGGGAATTTTGTTATGAATTATGCTAATATAACAAAAGGATTTATGCGCCTTTTGAAGAAAGGGGTCCCATTCTATTTAGATGAAGCTTCTCAACGTTCTTTTGATGCTTTGAATAAATCGTTGGTTTCGACTCCTTTGTTGATTCCCCCTAATTACAATCGAGACTACTTTTTATATTTGGAAACAACTGATTCTTCGATTGGCATGGTTCTAGTTCATGAGGATGATGAGCTCCAAGAGAATGTCATCTATTACTTGAGTCACGCTTTCTTGGGTCCTAAACTTAGATATTTTCATGTAGAGAAACTGGCATTGGAATCTTTTCATGCCATCTAGGGGCTCCAACATTACATTATATTATGAAAGATAACTATCATCACCACAGTCAATCCATTTCAATATTTTTTGACTAGGAGAATTATTGGCGGGAAGTACAACAAGTGGGTTGTTGTGCTTCAAGAGTTCGACTTGGAGTTTGCATTTGAGAAATATAAGAAGTCTTTGGTCTTTGCTGAGCTGATGTTATATTTTTTGGTAGAGAACGAGGAAGGAGAAACGACAGACTCATTTCCAAATGAGCACATTTTCCTCATCTCTTAGTCTGATCCATGGTATGGAAATATCCTTATATATCTCGAAACTCATAATTTCCCTCTAGCCTGCTCGAGAGACGAGCGACGATGGATCCTTCATATGGAAAAAAGTTACCTCTTTATCGTTGACACTTTGTATTGGTGAGGGGTGGATTCGATCCTTCAACGTTGCTTAAATCTTGAATAAGCGGATGTTGTTTTGAATGACTTCCATAGTGGAGCATATGGTGGTCACTTATCTAGGTTGTAAAAAAACCAAATCATTTTGCACGCAGGATACGTTTGGCCTACAATCTTCAAAGATTGTGTTGAAGCGATCAAGAAGTGTCATCCATGCAAAATTTTCACTAAGAAAATGCATTCACATACTGCTCCACTGTTTCCCATCATCCCTATTGGCCCCTTCACTAAGTGGGGGGTTTATTTTATGACATGTCATCCGGCTTTAGCTAGGGGGCATCGTTACATATATTTAGCCATCAACTACTTTACTAAGTGGGTCAAGGATATGCCAACTTTTTCTAATGATGGGGAAACAACAACACTATTCATATTCAACCGATTCATAGCTAGGTTTGAGGTTCTGAGAGAGATTGATCCTTGACCTTCCATATTCTAGAAACATTCTGAATCGACCCTTTAGTTCCATTTGAAGGCTATAAATGGGCCATATCCAAGTTGTGGAAAATAGAAGAATAATTCAACTTTGAGATCAAAGTTACTTTGGAGAAATTATTCACTTCATATTGAGTCTGCATCCCTTTGTCCTTTTAAGTCTAAACACATTGTTCATCTCCCAAGCTCTTACCTATTTGATGGACAACCTCATTGTCTCTCTTATATGGGATTTCCTTTGGTGGAGGATTGAAGTGGTGGAGGCCCAACTGGAAGGGACTTAGTTTCTCAGTTCTGAACGTGCTGACACGAAATTTTGTCATTCATACACTTCTGTTGATTACATTTTAATAAAAATACTTTTTTCTCGTCCAATTAATGTCTTGCAAATATTTGAATTGTTATTCCATAGGTGTATTTGTTATGAATATTGATGGATTATGCTATTGTATGTGCTAACTTTATATATTATCACAATATTCTTGTGTATCTTGGTTGTTGAAGACAAGTTGTAGGTGTATTTCTTTGAGTCAAGTGCTCAATGGTGGACTTCATCGAACATCTGGACGAGGTAAGCTCTTTATCTTGTCTTGTTAGCATATTTGTTTATATAGCATACTTGAGATTAGAGCTGATTTTTGTAGTCATTTACGTCTATTGTGGTTTACCCCATGCAATAGAGTGATTTTCCTCGTAACAGTAGTACCCACAACTTCATTAATTCCAAATTAGTGTAACTTCTCAATTGCTTTATATATCCAACACTAGAGTTTCAAATAATTATTGAAAATATAGGTATTATAAATTTTTTAGGGAAGTGCCATAGTATTAATATCACCACGGGGGAGTATATATTGGATGTTCCCATGATTGAAATCCAAATGGGTGGTGTTGATGTTGTATTATGAATCTAATGATTATAATAATTTGGAATATTGGCTCTTAATTTTCAGGAACTTTTCATGATATTTTCCTCGAATGGAAAGTAAATTGAACTCAAAGGCATCCAAGGGAAACCTTGTAAAGTTATAATCTTTAATAACATGAAAAAAATGCTAAAAGAGGGATACCATGTTGTAATTTCACAATTATTCTCACTAGATGTTCAAACATGTAGGCCCTCTACTCTTGTGGATCTCCAAAGAGTTGTCAACGATCATTAAAAGGTATTTGGAGAGATTCTTAAGGGTAATCCACCTAATAAATATCACGACCATGCTATTCATTTGAAACCATGAAGTATATCACCTAACATTAGGAATTATAGGTACCCATATCTGTAATGTTTCCCACTACTAAACCCAACAATTCAAAATTTTATTTTTCTAATACCATTAAATTAAAAACATGCAACAGGATAAAAATTCCCATGCATATAACAACAATTGCAATAAACATGAATGTAGCTAATTAAATATACACATAGTAGCATGTAATTTCTCAAAAACATACAGTTTATGCAGAACAATATAAATCAATAAATAAAACATTGAACATAAATAAAAACACTCATCTTTTAAATCAAAGGTACAACCATTTATAGAGGACGAATGTTCCACCAAACCATAGAATTGTTTCTCCAAATATAAAAAACATGTCACCCCCAAGATGGGGCTAGGAATCCACAAGAAAGGGTGTCTCCTAAGGGTTTCTATTGTCCACTTACAACAATCTAGTTTCTTACAGCCATCCCAATCCACCAAATCTCTTCCCCACAACCTACACAACCCAAGGAATGGGATCTCATTTTTTACTACATAGTACCTTAGGATATCCTCATCCCCTCTAGGGATCCAACACATGTTTTCTAGGAATCACACTTGTTGGGAACTCTAGGGAATTATAGTTGCAACATGAAACTCTCAACATAAATTCATTTGTTTTTCACAAAAAAAAACACTCTAGAGGCCTAAAAATATACTTCTACATGAAATTTACATCTCCCACAAGATTCCCACAAAATCCACTATGACTATCATCTAATTCTGGCAATCAAATCCCCCTTGTTGTTCCAAAATATGTTTGTAAAAATTGTCCCCCTTTCCCATATGAAGTTCCTTTTCCCCTAAGCCAGTTAATGTTGAATCTCCCCAATGTTGATTTTACTTCAAACCCATGCTCTCAATAACTATGGGATGTGGATTCTCACACCCACCTGATTACATGTATTCAATTATTGGACTCTCACACAATCAAGGGAAAAATTAGAAGGTTCACTCAAAACAATAAGTTTAGGAAAAAGTTTTGGGATTTAAGGCACATGAATAAAATCCCCCTTTTTAGACCCCTCCTCTCTTGTGGAAAAATCATCCCCCATGAATCTGTACATGTCCATATGTAGTTGATATCACATTTTATTTATTATCATGAAATACAATGCTTACATACTACATATTTAATCCCACGACCATACATCATATTTACATTACATATCGATAATTCAGGGATTAAAAATGAGGATGTTACATTCCCCTCCCCCTATAAATGGCATTGTCCTCAGTGCACAACACCATACTAGTATACATGTACAAGAAAAATTACATCATAATACTTAGTATTTTTGCAAGTTTAATACTTAGTATTTTTGCAAATTCAATACTTAGTATTTTTGCAAGTTCATAACTCCTGCAGCAATTTCAACCATATATCTCTTATTCCCCTGAACCTCCACATCCCATGGAAGTGTACCCCCTTCTCCGCACTATAGTCCCTTGTGATGTACCACTCCCCTTCTAGGGCTCTAGTAGAGGTTGGATAGGAATATATGAGATGTGGCTCTAGGAACTCCAACTACCAAAACAAAGCCTTTCACACTTATATACAAATGCACATTCATTTTTCCTCAAAATTTGCAAAATTTTGTGGGTACTCCACCTACATGGTCTCCTAGTGCTCCCACATAGTGTCTTCAAGACTGTATCAATTCCATTGAACATTTAACAAGTCAATAATACCAATACATTTGTTCCTAGTCACTTTAAATTTATGGTCCAAGGTGTGCATTAGTTCCACCAGAAAGTCCCTTTTGTGTTCGACCTAGATCATAATCCAATCGATTACATGGTTAAGATTAGGAACATATTTCTTTAATAAAGAAACATGAAACACATTATGAATGCTCATGGATGCAAGAAATACAAGAATGTATGCAACCAAACTAATGAGCCCAATTATTTCTTATCCCAAAGGCTCATCCTAAGCACATTTTCCCACCATAATATGACTTAATACTTGTTTCTTACCATATTTAATAGTAGATCATGGATATTTTTGCATGTTGCTTAGTAAATTTATTTTGAGGTGGTTTTTTTGTATAATATTCATTTTTTCTCTAATATCTATGCCAAAAGATGTGTGTAGCACCAAGCAGGTCAAACTTTATGAGTCAAGGGCATCAACATCCTAAAAACAAGGTATTTTGTCTCCCTCGGAGTGTTTCCAGCCAATAATCAAGGGAAATTGTCCCCACCTACCTCCAGAGCGCTCCTTGTGAATTAATGTCCACTCATGATCAAACACAATCGGAGATACAGATGTAATTGGCTGAGATTCCCCATTTCCCCACTTCTCTCCTCAATCTAAGCAAGGGAGGTCAAAATCTAAAGACTATATATATACCTCTAGCCTAGGAGATAAGAAGACAAAATTTTGGAGAGTATTGTATTGATACTTTTTGTTCTGAATATTTTTGTTGAAGATTTAGAGCCTGTTAATGAAATAAAGATGGTTTTTCCTTTAGTTTATTATATTTTTCTCAAGGATCCTTATGTTTCTTGGGTAGGGCCCACTCAAGAGGGATCAAGGACCCTGTTGCAATTTTTGTAGTCTTCATGCATGTTAATTGGTGATTAGATATCATTTCATTCTCTTTTGAAGCTTAATATATTTTTGCATGATTAATTCTAGTTTATGTCAAGGTTATCATTGACTAGTTAGTTACAATAGACATCCTGTAGAAATGTTCAATAGCCTCTTTGAGCACTCTTAGGTGCCTCCCAAAGGCAAAAAACCTCATATCTACTTCATTTTATTATAGTCTATCTTTGTTGATGTTTCTAAGGACTTACACTACCCTTATAGGCCTCATTGTTTCCTTCTTGTAGGAGTTCATATAGAAACTCCACAGTTCCTATAGAAATTCCACAGTTCCTGTAGAAACTTCATGTGGGACTATTTTAGTTCCATATTTCACTTTATATTAATCTTATTTTCATAAAAACATCAATAAACAATAAAAATATATATGTCTTTCTATTGATCCAAGGGGTTAGAAAAAATATCTTGTTTTATTCATGCATTAGTTTAGCTTTTCTTCAATTATAGTTTTTTGTCATAAACTAGAATGAATTCATCTTATTCTTTCGGATTTATCTTTATGATTCAGTATGATTTACTTCCATTAGACTAAGTTCCTTTTATGCAATTTATATTAACTTTCCTTTCAAGTTGGTGTGTTTTTCTTCAAAGCAGTAAGTTACAGTTTTGTTTTACCACTTCATGTGTCCCAACCTTTGATCAATTATACACCTATACTATTGCCAATGCATGCTACATATATATTTCACAACACCTCTTAAGTTTGTATGAAACCCAGGTTGACAAAGTAAAGTAAGAAGCCAAGGATACACCATTATTATTGCTACTATTCCAAGGACCATCACTTTTTGGCACCCTTGTGCGGGAGGTGCTAAGTCTACATATCATTTTTTTTGATTTCCTTTGTATGATTTGGAGAATCATAGAAGATAACTTACTCACAAGGCCACCCTCACTACAGTATTTATATAGTGTAAAGTCCCAAGTGCTTTCACCTCGTGTGAGTATTTTTATCTTCTTGTCAAACTCTTTTGCATTATATATAAGAAGAAAAAAACAAGTTTTATTTTCTTACAATTTCATAAATGACTATACCTAGAGATAGGAAATGAATTTTTTTTTCCAAAAACCCCCACACCAAAAATAGGTCCAAGCAAGCCAGATATTGGTCTAGAAACACTTGAAAGTTTCTTGGAAAGAGAAGCCAAATAATTTGAAAATATTTCAAAGGAACGACAATCTCCCTCACCTTATGCTATGGCTGGTGAAGAATAAATATTTTAGTTCCCCATTCAAGAATTCAATGGAGAAGCCAAGATGAAAAATATTTATCCTTATGCATTACCTCATTTTTATGGACTTGTTTATGAAGATCATGACATATGATTATAATACTGATGGAGATAATCTCAAACTTTTCCCTTCTACCTTGAAGGATTCAGCTCTAAGATGGTTTATGAACCTGGAGGAAAATAGTATCACAACTTGGGATCAAATGAAAAATACCTTCAATGAGAGATACATATAATATTTCAGAGCAAGGGACACATGCGATGATATTTTCAGAATGACACAAGGACTTGATGAATCTCTAGAAGACTTTGAAATATATTTTAGCTAAGCTACAAAAGAGCTCAAAATTGTACTCTATATGAATAATCACTCAAACATGTCTTACTCAGAGGGGTAAGAGAAGATCTAATCGAAACATTGAATCTCCTATACAAAGGAGATGTCTATCAGTTGGACTATGATGATATCAAAAGAATATTCAATAACCATTCATGGTGCTCAAGGAAGAAAGGTAGAAGTCATAGAGGTTTGGTACCTCAATCTTCTAACCCTATAGCTCATATAAAGAATGAATTAGGAGGGTAAATAAAATATATGAAAACTGGTATTTTGCATTCTTTAAACATGCAAATGGATAACTCATAGATCAAAAGTAAAAATGAGGAAGCAGAGAAGTATTTGGTTGTATATTGTCCTAACTGCATTAAAAAGCATCCTAGAAATGAGTTCCCTCTAGTCCTTATAGATTTTTGTGGTATTTATGAAGAAAATCATACAACTATCAAATGTCCTTCTTTTCTAGGATTAAAAGCTACATTCCAAGGATCGGAGAAGAATGTGGAATCACTATACTTCATCAATCAAAGGAAGCATGGAGCACCAAGACCCTTCCAAATAATATTGAACTTCAATCCTGCTCAAAAGTTTGGTGCATATAATACTCAATTGTATCCTCAACCATGGTATAATCCCAATACATCTCCTTGGAAAAATACAAATCCTTGGCAATATCAGGGACCTCCAATTCCTCCTCCATACCAATATTTCTATAGCATACCACAAAATAAAAACCCTTAGTGGAGTCAACCTATACAAGGATGGAGGACACAAAATTTTCAAAAACCTACATTAATTCCTCCTCCTCCTCAAACCAACAACACTACTCAAAATAGTGTTCCTCCTAACTAACCTCAACTAGCTGTTATGATACCATGTTATGACCAAATATACCATCAATGTTATGACGATCAATGTTATCACCAAAGATACTATGTTAAAACTAAACCTTAAAGGATCCTTGATAGATACTCCCATTCTCCTTCAACTTGCAAATAGATCCACAGTCAAACCTCAAGGGATGATAGAAGATKTCATAATATCTATTGATTCTTGGGAGTACCCTACTGACTTGTTAGTCCTTCAAACCAAATCTCAATTCAATGGATACCCTCTTATTTTGGGAAGGTCTTATATGGACCCAACATATGCATATAGTGGTTGTAGGGAAGGTAACATGACTATAACTGATGGCCTATCCCAAAAGAAAATTGTTATTTATCCTTTTTCCCAACCTTTAATAAAAAAAAACCTCCTTATGTGGGTAGAGGAAGAAGAAATATGACATAAACAACTTCCTATCCCATATATACAATAAAAACATCTTTGTCTAATAGTATAGTTGATGAAGATACTTTCCTTGAAAAATTTCTACAAAATCAATATGCAATTGATGTAAAAATAGAAAGGATAAATGATGAGAACAAATATGAAACTTGTACTAAAAATATGAAACTTCCACTAAAACTAAAAAATAATTATGGAAAGACTTTTTCACTACTAATATATAAGATCCTTCTGTCAAAACCATAGAGATTGGCTTTGCAAAAACACTCAAAATCAACAATAAACTTATTAGTCAGTAAGAAGAAACGTTATTAGATGTTCTGAAAATAAATATTGATGATTGGATTATAAGGACATTAAAGACATTTTTCCTTCTATTTGTACTCACCATATGTATATCAAGGATGACTGCAAAAATTTTAGGAATCCCCAAAGGAGGATAAACTGTGCAATGAAATACATAGTTAAGAAATAACTTCAAAAGTTGTTAGATGTTGGATTCATATATACAATCTCAGAGAGTGAATGGGTATCTCCTCTAGTTATTGACTTGAATAAGAATGGGAAATGGAGGGTATGTTTGGATTACAGAGAGTTAAACAAATCTACTAGAAAGGACCATTTCCCCTTACCCTTTATTGACCAAGCCTTAGATGTATTAGCTCGGAAGAAACAACTTTCATTTAGATATGTATTTAGTGGATACAACCAAATCCAAATCAATCCTCAAGAAAAATAAAAAAACCACATTCACTTATCCCTGGGGTAAATTTTCCTACAAAGTATTACCATTTGGCATATGTAATGCCCCAACCACTTTCCAAAGAGAAATACTCAACATATTATCATAACTCATCCATGATAAAATTGATATCTACATGGATGAATTTACCCCTTATGGAAATTCTTTTGATGAGGCATTAGACAATCTATATAAGGTTCTCTAAAGATGTAGAGAAATGCACATATCCCATAGCAATGAAAAATGTAATATGATGATGAATGAAGGGATTGTGTTAGGACACCATTTGTCCTCCAAGGGGATTTAAGTAGACAAAAACAAAATCAAAATCATCACCCTACTTCTTACACCTCTGAAACCAAAAGATATAAAAAAAAATCTTGGACATGCAAGATATTACAGGAGGTTCATCAAGGATTTCAAAAAGATAGCTTCTCCCCTGTTTACACTACTATCCAAGGATGTATATTATTGTTGGACTCTAAACTATAAAAAATAATTTGAAACCATATAATAAAAACTCTCATATGCTCCTATATCACAAGGTCCCAATTGGGCTCTTCCATTTCATATTCACATTGATGCATCAAATAAATCTATAGGAGAAGTCTTAGGAAAATATGAAGATATAAATCCTTATGTAATACATTCCATAAGTAAGAATTTATTTGGTGTAGAACTAAACTAAATTATTAAAGAAAAATAAATGTTAGAATTAGTTCATGATCTAAATAAATTCAGACATTATTTTACAAGGTATAAATTTTTTGTACATACATATCATGCTGCCATTAAATACTTGATGAAAAAACCTAACATAAATGGTAGAATGATTATATCTTTTATGTTATTACAACAATTTGATCTAAATATTCTTGATAAGATTGGAAAGCATAATGTAGTTGCATGTTTTTTGTCCAGATTGACTATTCCTACAGAAGAAGACATGATTAATGATCAATTTCCAGATGAGCACCTTATCCAAAAATGAAAGGTATTAATAACAAAATGACATTAACTTGATACTCATGAATGATTAAGGAGTTCAACCATCATTAACCATGCTGCATATAAGATAAGATAACAACAATAAGAAGGAGAAATAGACACAAATAACTTGTTAACGAGGTTCACCAATGTGTGGCTATGTCTCTGGGCCTGCTTCCAAGTGGATGACCTCTTTATTGATATTTAATGCTCAAGTTATATTTACAATTGTTCCTTGTTGTTACAAACAGGCTTCTGATCTGCTATACAAGACCTCCTTGTGCAGATGCACACATGCCTCAACTATCTCCTCTCAAAACGTGACTCAGTGCCCCTCAAAACATGAGAAATGGGCCATAAGCTCAAGCTTCTCTTCACATTCCCTGCAATAAAAAAGTACCCTCACAAGATCAAAGGGCCTGGTTTATATATTTTTTAGGCTTAGTTATGGAAGCCTAACTTCCCACAAAGATATGGCCTCTTTTTGGGATCAAATCCCCCTCCAAATGGCCAAGAAATCTCCAAAAAGGCCCAAACTAGGCCAAAACTATAGCAAAATAACCACTTTGATATACAAAAATCAAATTAGGCCCCAAAAGGATAGCACACGCCCCTTTTTCCAGGTCATATGATCCATATGGCCAAGCGCCAGCCCACAAGGTGCTATGCACTAGCCCCTCCTCCGTTATCTCCTAGTTGCACAGAACCAACAATGGAACGAAGGGCTTGATCGGACGAATAGGCCCCTCGGCAATCGGCCCTGGCCACGGTCATTTCCCTTGGTCTTGTGGTGTTGTTTGAGTGATTTTACATGGCCCCCGTGCCATACCTTAACGCTTGAGTGAAAACACGCCTGAGGTGTTTTACTGTGGGTGTATGGATGTAACAATACCGTGGGCTAAGGCTAGACCCCATCCCTTTCCGCCTCCACCCAAACCTTAATGTAAGTTTAAATATTTAATTTTAACTTAGGTTAATAAGAACCATTGTGGGTAGGTTGTTATCTCGAACGCACCAAGACACTTTCAACGCCTGGAGGTCACA
>SNQJ01S0022566.1:13718-38818 GCA_010110895.2 Picea sitchensis
TGTCCTCCAAGGGGATTTAAGTAGACAAAAACAAAATCAAAATCATCACCCTACTTCTTACACCTCTGAAACCAAAAGATATAAAAAAAAATCTTGGACATGCAAGATATTACAGGAGGTTCATCAAGGATTTCAAAAAGATACCTTCTCCCCTGTTTACACTACTATCCAAGGATGTATATTATTGTTGGACTCTAAACTATAAAAAATAATTTGAAACCATATAATAAAAACTCTCATATGCTCCTATATCACAAGGTCCCAATTGGGCTCTTCCATTTCATTTTCACATTGATGCATCAAATAAATCTATAGGAGAAGTCTTAGGAAAATATGAAGATATAAATCCTTATGTAATACATTCCATAAGTAAGAATTTATTTGGTGTAGAACTAAACTAAATTATTAAAGAAAAATAAATGTTAAAATTAGTTCATGATCTAAATAAATTCAGACATTATTTTACAAGGTATAAATTTTTTGTACATACATATCATGTTGCCATTAAATACTTGATGAAAAAACCTAACATAAATGGTAGAATGATTATATATTTTATGTTATTACAACAATTTGATCTAAATATTCTTGATAAGATTGGAAAGCATAATGTAGTTGCATATTTTTTGTCCAGATTGACTATTCCTACAGAAGAAGACATGATTAATGATCAATTTCCAGATGAGCACCTTATCCAAAAATGAAAGGTATTAATAAAAAAATGACATTAACTTGATACTCATGAATGATTAAGGAGTTCAACCATCATTAACCATGCTACATATAAGATAAGATAACAACAATAAGAAGGAGAAATAGATACAAATAACTTGTTAACGAGGTTCACCAATGTGTGGCTATGTCTCTGGGCCTGCTTCCAAGTGGAGGACCTCTTTATTGATATTTAATGCTCAAGTTATATTTACAATTGTTCCTTGTTGTTACAAACAGGCTTCTGATCTGCTATACAAGACCTCCTTGTGCAGATGCACACATGCCTCAACTATCTCCTCTCAAAACATGACTCAATGCCCCTCAAAACATGAGAAATGGGCCATAAGCTCAAGCTTCTCTTCACATTCCCTGAAATAAAAAAGTACCCTCACAAGATCAAAGGGCCTGGTTTATATATTTTTTAGGCTTAGTTATGGAAGCCTAACTTCCCACAAAGACCTGGCCTCTTTTTGGGATCAAATCCCCCTCCAAATGGCCAAGAAATCTCCAAAAAGGCCCAAACTAGGCCAAAACTATAGCAAAATAACCAGTTTGATATACAAAAATCAAATTAGGCCCCAAAAGGATAGCACACGCCCCTTTTTCCAAGTCATATGATCCATATGACCAAGTGCCAACCCACAAGGTGCTATGCACTAGCCCCTCCTCCGTTATCTCCTAGTTGCACAGAACCAACAATGGAACGAAGGGCTTGATCGGACAAATAGGCCCCTCGGCAATCGGCCCTGGCCACGGTCATTTCCCTTGGTCTTGTGGTGTTGTTTGAGTGATGTTCCATGGCCCCCGTGCCATACCTTAATGCTTGAGTGAAAACACGCCCGAGGTGTTATACTGTGGGTGTATGGATGTAACAATATTGTGGGCTGAGGCTAGACCCCATCCCTTTCCGCCTCCACCCAAACCTTAATGTAAGTTTAAATATTTAATTTTAACTTAGGTTAATAAGAACCATTGTGGGTAGGTTGTTATCTCGAACGCACCAAGACACTTTCAACGCCTGGAGGTCACAGGTTCATCTCCAGTGGAGTCCAAATAACTTTTACAACAACAACCAATGAATGGGTGCCATGTGGAAACCCATGACTGGGCCACATGGCACCATTTAATTCACCCATTACGGTGACACTTCTCAAGCGATCATTCTCCCACACTTGCCACACCTGCCCAATCAGAAAGTCAATCCTCTGCCATGTCATTGTATGATCAACTACCATGTTTCACCTCCAAATGATGACACATCAGCATGATGACATCATGTTGACGTCAGCGTTGACTTTTTGCCTATTTGGGAATTTTATCAGAGCGCGATAGCTTTCTCATACATTGTATGTTTGAGGAAGTAAATATATGGCCAGAATTAGCATGACGAGACAGACACAATGGAATTGGTTTCATTCAATTTCGATAACTTTTATTTTTGATCATTTCCTGGACCTGAGGATCCTCTTGGATCAATCCTCCCCATTTGGAAGCTTTTGGACCACCAAAATTCTGGTATCAATTGGTAAATAAGTGAGGATATTTCGCCCTCACTTTTCCAGTCTACATCCACTTGGCATGACTTATATTTGTTCCCTTTAATCCCACTCGAAGATACTCCACATTTCCCCTACGAAAAGTACATACTCTTTTTTTCAAAATGGTGTCTTCCTGCAACTCATTCATATACTCAGGAGAAAAATATTCTATGGAAGGAATCTGAGCACTCTCTCCTTGATCCTCAATCATAGGAGGCTCATACAATCTCAAGATTTCCACATTTACAACTAAATAAATTTGCATATATCGAGGCAATTCTAACCAAAAAGCATTAGAACCAATCTTGTCTAAAATTTTGAAAGGACCATAACAATTTGGTTTTATCTTTTTACCTTCTCCTTGCAATCTTTCCTTGMTGATGTATAACCAAACTTGATCTCCTACTTTGAATTGATTATCAACTTGATGCATGTCATGTCTCGCCTTGTACATGGCTTGGATTTTCTCCAACTGTTCATGTACTACCTGATGAATCAACTAGATCTGTTCAATGAGCTTTGTAGCCCTATCCACATCACTGTGTCTTTATGCTGCAATGTCTTTCCCAAAGAAAAATTCCAAAAGATATTTTGGCAAGTATCCCAAACATGTTTCAAATGGAGATCTCTGAGTAGAAGAATGCTTGGCTCGATTATACACATGTTGCACATAACACAAATGTTCATCCCAAAGCTTAGGATGTTTGTTGCAATATCCCCGAAGCAGATGCACTACTGTTCTGTTCACCACTTTTTTCTGCTCGTCCATATGTGAATGAAATGTTGTGCTCTTCTTTATTCTATTGTCCATAAGTTGCTACAAGCTTTACCAAAATTTCCCCATGAACCTGGAGTCTCGATTAGATACAATAGAAGTAGGTAACCCAAAATGAACCCATACATTTTCAAATAACATTTGCGCTATTTGTTCATATGTGACTTKCTTTTTACAAGGAATTAGAACACACATCTTGTTGAAACTATCCACAACTACATACAAGTAATCATGACCTTTCCTAGACATAGGCAATCCCCCCACAAAATCAATAGATATACTTTCCCATGGTCTAGAAGGAATAGGAAGTGGAGTGTACAATCCTAGCTTTTTGTTACTTGGTTTTCTTATTGCACACATAGTACATCCTTTTACATACTTAGACACAGTTTCATGTATTTGAGGCCAATAAAAAAACCTTTGTAACTGAGCAATTGTTTTGTCTACACCAAAATGTCCTGCTATAATATAAGTATGTGCTATAATATAAGTATGTGCCTCTCTGATTACATGGACTCTTTCACTTTCTGGAATACATAATTTTCCCAAATGATACAAAAGTTTGTCTTTAATATGATAATTCAATTATTTTTCTCTTTTACCATGACTTAAAGTTGCATAGACTTCTTTAAAATCTTTGTCCTCGACATATTCTTCAATGTAACTTTCATGAGTAATTTAATGGTGCTTAAGGATTGTAGCAATTGTACTAGGAGGTATTGATAACATATCAACAACTTTATTTTGAATTTCCTTCTTATATATGATGACCAAATGAAATTGTTGTAAAAATCACATTCACCTAAAATGCCTTAATTTTTGTACATTAGTTTGTGATTGTAGATACTGTAATGGTTGGTGATCAATATGTATTATTGTTTCTTTTCCCATTAAGTAATGTTTCCACTTTTTAACATTTTGTGCTAAAGCATACAATTCTTTATCATAGGTTGGATAGTTAATTACTATTGTAGTGAAGGTCTCAAAATGATAGCATATGGGATTTCTGTGCTGCATCAACACTGCCCCCATGGCATAGTCACTTGCATTAGTTTCAATTTCAAAATACTGTTGGATATCTCGCAATGCCAAAATAGAATTTGTACTAATCTTCACTTTCAAAGTGTCGAAAGCCTTTTGTTGGCTTCCTCCCCACTATAATCCCCTTTTCACACTTGTCAACGCATGTAAAGGAGCTGCAATTAGAGAGAAGTTTGCAATAAACTTCCTCCAATATTGTGCTTCCCCCATGAAGCTTCTTACTTCAGTTACATTTGTAGGCTTTGGCCAATTTACAATGACCTCAAATTTAGAGGGATCAATCTTAAGATCTCCACTCGCTACAATGTAGCCCAAATATAGAATTGATGTTTTACCAAATTCACATTTTGACAACTTTACAAAATGTTTCTCTCTTTGTAATACTGAAAGTATTTGCCTAACATGTTGGACATGCTCTTCCCTGGTCCTAATGAAAATAAGAATATCATCTAAGTAGACTATTACAAAATCATCAATGAATGGCCTGAATACATCATTCATTACCTGCACAAAAGTAGCAGGTGCATTAGTAAGCCCAAATGGCATCACTAACCATTCAAATAATCCTTGTTTTGTTTTAAAAGAAGTTTTCCATATATCTTGTTCAACAAATCTGATTTGATTGTAACCACTTCTTAAGTCTAAATTAGTAAAATAAACTGCATTTTTCAATTGATATAATAAATCATCAATGCGAGGAAGAGGGTAACATTTTTTTACCATGATATTGTTCAAGGCTCGAAAGTCCACACACATGCGACATGTGCCATCTTTCTTTGGCACGAGGATGATAGGTGACCCATGTGGAGAAGAACTTGGTCTGATGACCCCTTGTTCAATCAACTCTTGTACCTTTTTCTTTATCTTTGCATTTTCCAAAACTGATAACATGTACATTCCAATGTTAGGAAGAGGAACATCATGTTGCAATTGTATCTCATGTTCAACTTGTCGTTTTGGAGGTAATCCTTTTGGGACTTGAAATATATCATCAAAGTTAGAAACAATTCTAACTAAGTCATCTTTCAACTTTGTATCACAATCTTGAAGAGTATCAATTCCGACAGTTTCCTTTTCTTTTACAACCATTAGTAAATATATTTCATTGACATTTACAATTCTCTTCATTTGACTGGGGTTGATTAGTGATAGATTCAATTTCTTCTGATGAGACCTTACAACATATTATCTTCCATCTTTAGTTAATTGATACTTATTGTCTTGACAATAGAATATTGTCTTTCTATCATATAGATATGGACTCTGAAGTACAATACCACNAGTTTCCTTTTCTTTTACAACCATTAGTAAATATATTTCATTGACATTTACAATTCTCTTCATTTGACTGGGGTTGATTAGTGATAGATTCAATTTCTTCTGATGAGACCTTACAACATATTATCTTCCATCTTTAGTTAATTTATACTTATTGTCTTGACAATAGAATATTGTCTTTCTATCATATAGATATGGACTCTGAAGTACAATACCACATATATCTATTGGAACGACATCTAACTCAACCTCATCTATAAATTGTGAATTGATAGCAAACTTTAGGACACATTGTCTATTCACTTGCAACTGATTATCATTATGAATCCATCCTAAAGTATATGGTTTCTTATGAGGTTTAGTACTTAATCCCAACTTTTTAACAATTGTCTCTGATATCAAGTTTACTTGTGAGCCACTGTCAAATAGAGTATCAATTTGTGTATGTTTGGAAATTACTCTTATGTGAAAAAGTTTTGTTCGTTTGATTTCATCAACTTCATTATCAACTTTTAAAGATTGGAATGAAGAACTTCTACTAGCTTCATAATTTTTACCTTTGATTCCCATGACTGTTACCTTGGTCTGAACTCCCGAATCAGACCCCAAGTATGTTTGAGCTATTGCAGTAGTCTTTGGCTTCCCTTTATTTCTGAACTTTGCTGGTTTCAATTCTGGGTGAAGGATCCAACAATGATCCTCACTATGACCTTCTTTCTTACAATGAGTGCATGTAGGTTTTTCCTTCTTCACTGTATTAGTATTCTTCCCTTTAAACTTCTCTTTACCCTTGCCTTTGAATTTTACTTCAGTAGGTTTAAATGGTTTTACAAAATCAACATTTACATTCTTGCCTCTAGATTCAAGATGAGTCACTTGCACACACACCTCATATAAACTAGTTGGATTAAACATAAGAATGGTATGTCGTAAATAGCTATGAAAAACACCTATGTACTTAAGAAATGTCTCTTGAGTATCCAATGGTATTCCCAACATTAAAGATATTTTTAGAAACTCCTGTGTATAACTTTGAATAGTTTGTCCCTTTAATTGCCTAAAGTTCTTCCATGACATAATAACTTGTTGCATATAAGCTAGAGGATAAAATTTATTTCGTAATGCAGATGTAAAATCAAGCCATGAAGTGAGTGTCTTACCAAACTTTTTAAGATCTTGTTTTGTCCTGCTTTCCCACCACACAAGGGAGTTCCTCCCATCTTGAGACTAGTAAGCTGGATCATAGTCTCCTCATCTATGATTTTTTGTATCCTGCAATATACTTCAATTTGTCTTATCCAATTATCTAACTTTTACGCATTTAGTTCCCCATCATATAAAGGTAATTCAAACTTAACATCAAGATTTAAAAAAGGCATGTCAGACTTATGCTTATGTGTATGATTTTGTATAGTATGTGTAGTAGAATGAGAACTAGCATTTGAAGTAGAACTTGAAGAAGGAGAAGAAGGTGGTGAAGGTGGTGAAGGATGAGGCTTTGAATATTATCCTTTACCTCCACTTTTCCCCTTCATAAAAGGTTCTCCTAGAACAAGTTTCTTTCTCTCCAAGAAATCATCATATAACACCTTGACCATTTCTGACATGGAGAAAAATGCTTCTTCAAACTTTCTAGTTCATGGAGAAGTTTCTTCTTCGGTTTCCATTATTTTATTCCTCAACACTCATTCTATATATGAAATGAATTCATCCAATGATCCTTATCCTCTCCGATATTTGGATCTCATGAGCATCCAATCCTGCACTTGTTAAACCTTACAACACAACCAAAGCTCGGATACCAAAATACTTGATCCAAAAGTGAAAGATATTAATAACAAAATGAAATTAACTTGATACTAATGAATTATTAAAGAGTTCATACATCATTAACCATCCATCATATAGGAGAATATAACAACAATAAAAAGGAGAAATAGACACAAATAACTTGTTAATGGAATTCACCAATGTGTGGCTACGTCTCTGGGCCCGCTTTCAAGTGGAGGACCGCTTTATTGATATTTAATGTTCAAGTTGTCTTTACAATTGTTCCTTTCTATTACAAACAAGATTCTGATCTGTTGTACAAGACCTCCTTGTGCAGATACACACATGACTCAGCTATCTCCTCTCAAAACATGACTCAATGCCCCTCAAAACATGAGAAATGGGCCATAAGCTCAAGTTTTTCTTCACATTCCCTGCAATACAAAAGTACCCTTAAAAGCTCAAAGGGATTGTTTTATATAGTTTTAGGCTAAATTATGGAATCCCAACTTCCCACAAAGATCTGGCCTCTTTTTGGAATCAAATCCCCCTCCAAATGGCCAAGAAATATCCAAAAAGGCCCAATCTGGGCCAAAACTATAGAAAAATAACCACTCTGATATACAAAAATCAAATTATCCCCCCAAAGGATGGTGCGCACCCCTTTTTCCAGGTCATATGATCTATATGTCCAAGCGCCATCCCACAAAGTGCTACGCACTGGCCCCTCCTACGTTATCTCATGGTCGCATGGTGTCAACAATGGAACCAAGGGACCTATTGGATGGATAGGCCCCCCATTGATTGGCCCTGGCCACGATCACCACCCATGGTCTCATGGATTTGGTTGAGTGTTGTTCCATGGCCCCCATGGCATACCTTAACACTTGAGTGAAAAAGCGCTCGGGGTGCTATACTGTGGATGTATGGATGTAAGAAGACCGTGGGTTGGGGCTAGACCCCAACCCTTTCTGCCTCTACCAAAACCTTAATGTAAGTTCAAATATTTAATTTGAACTTAGGTTAATAAGAACCATTGTGGACGAGCTGGTAGCTCGGCCCTGCTAAGACGCTTCCCATGCCCGGAGGTCGCAGGTTCGACTCTGGTGGAGTCCAAATAACTTTTACAACAAAAACCAATGAATGGGTTCCACGTGGCATCCCATGAATGGGCCACATGGCACCATTTAATTCACCCATTATGGTGACACTTGTAAAGCTATCATTCGCCCACATCTTCCACACTTGCCTAGTCAGCAAGTCAATCCTCTGCCGCATCGCTATATGATACGATGCCATTTGTCACCTCCAAATGATGTCATGTGAGCATGATGATATCATCATGACATCATGCCGACGCCAACATTGACTTTTTGCCTATTTGGGAATTTGATCAGAGCGCAATAACTTTCGCATAAGGTGTCTGTTTGAGGAAGTAAATATATGGTCGAAATTAGCGCAACAAGACAGACACACTGGAATTACTTTCATCTGATTCAGAGAAATTTTATTTTTTATCATTTTCTTGACCTGAGGATCCTCATAGATTAGAACCTCTTTTCCATATCAACACAAACCCCTTGGTTTGATGACATAGAAAATTATCTGGCAATAGGGAAGTTTCCTCAACATTTCTCCTAGAAAGAAAGATGTAATATTGTCCAAAAAATCTTAGCTTATACTTGGCTAGTTGGTTATCTTTTCAAACTTTTCCCAGATAAAGTCTTGAGGAGATGCATAAGAGAAGAAGAGGTACATGATATCCTCCATGATTTCCAAGATGAACCATGTGGAGTACATTATACAGAAAAGAGGATAGATTACAAAATATTATAAGTTGTATATTATTGGCCAACCCTACATAGAGATTCTCAACAATACACTTTGCATTGTAATTTGTGATGAATTTCAAAGAATGGGGAAGCCCGCAAAGAGGAATGATATTCCTTTGTATCGCCAAGTATCATTGGTACCATTTGACAAGTGGGGAATCAAACTTATAGGCCCAATTGATCCTCCATCAAGGCAAAATAGGCACATATTGGTATGCACTGACTATCTGACCAAATGGGATGAAGTAAAAGATATCAAGGATGCCACATAACAAAATGTAGTTGCATTGATCCAGGTGGATATTGGTGGCCACCCACCTATTCCAACTGGCTCCTCGTGTCCGTTTTTGTTCATCACGTAATTCTGTACTTCTTTATAATTGTGAGTTCTACACTTATGGGGTTGTATGAAGGCTCAAATATTCTCCAGGTGAATATGAGTGGCCTCTCACCTAATCCAACTGGATCATTTTGTATGTTTTCATGTCAACACATCTTGTTGTACTTGCAGGGTTGTTTGAGACCCTAAACATTGATTTTTTGTCTTGGCACAATTATATTGTAGATTGGTTTAGAGTCTTATGGAAAAATGTGTAGTTCTCTAAAATACCTTTCCAACGGGCTATCACATGCCTAAAACAGAGGTCATATGCAAAAGTTACGACCCTAGGAAGTTGAGGTACCAAATTACACTGACTTACCCATAAGGCCCACATGACTTTTGGTGTTTCACCTTCTAGGGTTAGGTTTTTGGATGTCTAGGGTTTTTTAATTCATGAGTAATATGAAAGGGGCCTATGGAGCCTCGTTGTATTCCATTCTACTTAGAAGAATGTGCATAGTAGCCACATCTCTTCTCAAATATAGCTACCACCATTCGAGCAAGTTTCAGTTCTACAATTTTACAGTTTCAACCTCTTTCATTATTTAATAGAAGATATTGTTCACTGAATATTTGTGTTATTCTTCCTATCTAAGTTTTTTTTGTATTGAATCTGTTAATTAGTTCGTTCTGCTCCTAAATCCATATCATGCATTCCTCCAAGAATGCATATTCTTAAGGTTTGGTTGTCCAAGATAGATATTCACAAACCAATGACCTCATTTTACATCCAAAATTATTGAAGAAATCATGAAGGAACACAACATCCATCATAGGAAATCAAAACCCTACCATCCACAAGAAAATGGGAAGGTTGAAGTCACCAACGAAGAGTTGGAGAAAATCCTCACCAAAACAGTGAGCATAAAAAATAAAACTTGGTCCAAGGAAATCACAGAAGCAACATGGGCATACAAAATCATATGGAAGACTACCACTGAGATCACATCCTTTGAGTTAGTCCATGGTAATAAGGGAATGCTTGGTATTGAATTTGAATACCATACACTAATGAAAACAATTGAATTAGACATGGATTTACCATCAACACAAAGAGAAATATTGAGTCAACTAAATGTCTTAGATGAGTACAAAATGAAAGAACTCTTAAACACTGAAGTAGTGTAGCAATAGACAAAAGATTGGCATGAAAATAAAATTAATCATAATGAGTTCAAATAAGGGGATTGGGCCCTCTTATATGGTTCAATATTCAAATAATTCAAGGGGAATATAATGGCCAAATGGTTAGGGCCTTACAACAGTGAAAAATGTTATGATAATGGTTCAATACAGATCAGAACGATTGATGAAGAAAGAATTACCTTGCTAATAATTGTATTTAGGCTAAAAATTTACAACAAGACAGTGACAAGGGAAGAGTTCACAACAACAGAAAATACACTAAATATGGATGTGATTGATATCATAGATGCTCTCAGTCTATCCAAATAATGAGATATGAATAAATAAAGAAAAAAAGGAATAAAATTCTGAGATAAAAACCTTCGTGAGGCATCTAGGATAGATCTGTGGGTGAAAACCTCCAATGGAGGAAGTCTCAGATCTAAGGAATAAAAGAAACATCCTCATCAATAAAACCTCTTAGAGGCTTGATAAGGCAAGGTATTAGTGAAAACCAGTAATGGAACCTCTACCTTGAGGAAAAAAAATAAAAAAATAATAAGAAAAAAAAGGAAAAAAAAAGGATTTTAGAATACTAATGTTTCATTTCGCAGGTACCCAACACTTCATTTTCCACAACCATATGCACAATAAGGAAATCAACAAACTGTCAACAACAACTCAATAAGTACAATAAGCATTTTTAGTTTATTTTCTTTCATCGTCCATACATAACACTTTCCATCATTTTCATTCATAAATTATTTTTCTTTCCTTCTTCTCATTCATCAATAACACCTTCCATATTCAACATTTTACATTTTTCCCTTTGTTTCAATAAATGTAGCCTACAGGGTTATCCTACAGATTTCTACAGGATTTTACAGGATCAACCTAGAGGAACATTTGCACAAATAATGACAAGCATTCAAGGGTCAATACCAACAACAATAATCCAATTATTAATATCAGTAACATCACCTCCTTTTTCAACCATTTTTGCATCAGATACAACCATTGGGACAACAAAATCACATTTCTACAAGATACTATGTATCCTGTAGAAAATATTCAACATGAAAAATAAAGTTTTACGGGACATTATGTATCCTATAGAAATCAATGAAATAAATAAATTAGAGTTGTCTTTGTAAAGAAACGTTTGCAAAAAAAATATCAAACAGAAAAGTATTCAATAAAAATGTCAAGAAGAGATCTCCACATCATCAAGCACACCATCAACCAAAGGATGATGATCAACAATACAATTTGTCATCACTCTAGCCACATGCAAACACAAAATTAGATGCATGCAAAGGTAAAAAAGGTAAAACATTCATCTTCCATCTTAAACATTCATTAAGCATCACAAAATGGCATACATGCTTATTTTATATGGTCAAAACATGTATAAAAGTGTAATTTGGTGAGGAGAATGAGGACGTTCACCCATCTTGTCATTTGGGGGATGGCCATAATTTATGCTAAGATTTAATTAACATGTGGAGTTAAGTAATTTAAGTGAAGGATCATTCCAAGAGTTGAGAGCATGAATTAAGGAGTAATTAAGACAATGGGTCAAGAGTTGTGACAAGATAGCAATCTAATCTGAAATTTTGGCATAACTCAGAGTAAAAGGGATTTGAATCACCATTTTGAAATTGTGAGGGTATTTTCGAGCTAAGTTTGAGCTATTCTAAGCAAGGAAATGAGTTCGCAGGTGATGAAGCTGAGAAAAGCACAAACACTCATCCAGGGAAGTCATTCCAGGAACCAAGCTTCTACAAGTAGCCATTAAAACCCTCATATCCAAGAAATCTCTCTCCATGTGTTAAAGTATTCTCATATATTGTCCAAATTCCTATTTTTTTCAATCCCATGGTTGAATTCATTACTGCTAGGATTTGTATAAGTTTTTGTGAAAAGAAATCATATCCTATAGAAACCTAACTTATATAGTCATGTAGAACATAGTTCCTATATAATTTGCTTCCACAGTTCCTAAAGGAACAACTGTATAAATATCATCGTGTCTTGAATTTGTTGAAGAACCCTCAGTTTTTTTCTCCCTTTGCTGAAGTTTTATAACCACCATGAGTAACTAAAGAAAATTTGAGTTGCAACATTTTGAAGTTTTATAACCACCATGAGTAACTAAAGAAAATTTGAGTTGCAACATTTTATGAACAAGGCCTCTACAAAGAACCAAGAACTGGAGTTCTCCATTTTTTTCTCCTCAAATTAACTCATCATAATTTGAAATATTAACTCATCAAAATAAACCATGGGATCTGGCTTTAAGAAGAGGGATTCAACAAAACCTTCTAGGTTTTCTTATAATCTAGAAATACTAGAAATTTTTTAGAAGTGCAATTGGTTGGGATATTTTGAAAGACTGACAACATATGATGATGAGGTGGCTATATAATTTTCTCTAAATTTATAGAATGTACAAGAGGGGGAGTATGTGGCCATAGTGAGGAAACTAGTAATTAGAGTCAAATAAGCCTCCATCAACATGATAGCTATTTTTCCCATGAGCCTCCCTTGGGATAAAGAGGAGTGACAAGAAGCCATTATTGCCAAAAAGACATTCTTCCTCCCAAATGAGAAACTTGATGAAGAAAAGAATGGTATTAAAAGAGAGACCCTCCATCATCCTTGGCCAGAAGTTTCCTATCACATCATCAAGTACATCAGATGTGAAGGTAGAATGAGTGTGTTATATGCTTACCACTTCAAAATATTACACCAGCTCAGACACCTTCAAAATCAGGAACCAAACCAGAACTTGAGCATCCCTTAATTCCTCCTCCAATCATTAAAGGAAATGAGATTAAAGGTATATAAGGTAAAAAATGAGCTTTTATCACATCATGGGCTCATAAAATAACAGTTTTATATTCCCTAAGGAGTTTCAGGCACACAATTTTGTGGGAAAATTTCATAAATATTGACTTGCAAGCATTTGAATAGGCACAAGCAACAATGAGTGAGGAGGATAGGAAAAATGGAGAAGAACCTAAGAGAATCAATGGGCCCAAAATATAAAAAAAAAAAATAAGGAGAAAAGAGGAAAGTAGATGAAAAGGATAAGGAATTGGATGACTCTCTAATTTCACTAAGGACCCTTCACAAATTTTAAAAATCACTAGTGTAGAATAGGTGCACCCCATAAGGAGAAGATATAATAGAAATAGGAGGAGTCAAAAGAAGAAAATATCAATACTAGTTAATCCACTCACCATTACATCCCAAATGGAAGAGGTCAAGGATTCTCCTAGTCCAAAAGTATCACAAGAAGAAAAAGGGAAGGAACCTCAAGAGGAGACAACAACAAAAGAAGAAAAAGCACTCCCTATTGGAGGGACCTCCAAGACAAAGACATATGTATAGAAGATCCTCTTCATAACCTTATTAGAATTAGAAAAGACTAAATTTGATCTCATTAGATGGAAAATAATGGCATAATAAAACAAAGGAAAACAAAAATAAGAAGTGTCTCAAGAGTTGGAGAAGTAGTTCCAACTTATGCAAGAAAAATTTCAAATTATGACAATGCAAAAAGTGGAATATAGCTAGAAATTGAAGGTGGAAAACCAGAAGCTGCAACAACAACTGAACAAGGAAAAAGAGAACTCATGACAAGAATGAATAGGTGGAAATTATGGAATCTATAGTCAAGAAAATAGCTAAAGTGTTTGTAGAGATGTTGGAATGTAGACCACCAGCTAAGACATATACATTGTTCCTAAAAGAAATGTGGCATAAAAATAAAATGGAACACTTGGATAAATTGGTAAAGTTCAACCTTCATACGCCTAAGGATTTATTAGATGAATATCAGGGCTATAACATGGAGGAAAGAGATAGATTATGTGAATTATACCTACATAACCTCACCTTATCACACCCCTACAATTGGAATCTAATACATATGTGGGGGATGTAAAATTGATTTCCTTTACATCATGGCTTAAGAATGAAGAAATGAGGGCAAAGGAATTCAAAAAGTACAATGAAGAAGAACTCCAAACACCTTTCTGGATTAGAGTTGAAGCACATAGGCCTGGGGATGTCATAACTAACCATCACAACCTATCTTTGGATAAAGATGTAGCCCCGGGTTGGAAAACCATGAAAATGGAAGAAATGGCCCATCAGGATGACTCATTAATATTGTTGGGAGAAGAGGTAGAAGAGAATTTCCATAGGAGGTGGCACTTCTTACCTCCTAGTTTGCAAATCAGAGAGCCTCACTCCCCCAATACCTTACAATTTTCCCTCCTAAGGAAACCTTGGTACAAAGAGACTTGATGGAAAATAAAGAATAAATGGATTAGGTTGAATATGAACCCCCCACTCCTCCTTTTATTAACTATGGTTGACATCAACACAAGAAAATAAGAAGAAGAGTGGGATAAGATTGTGAAAAACAAGGGATATCATGAGCAACAATCCATCATAAGGTATGTGGCCTACGATGTGAGGTACGAATTCAGTGATCCACAATAGGTTAATGAATAAAATAAGGTTAATGAATAGCAACAGGTTAATGAATAGAAATAGGCTAATGAACATCAAAAGGTTAATCGATAACAATAAGGTGTTGAAAAACAACAACTTAGTGAACAACAACAAGGTACAATGCGACAACCTAGTAGTGGTTAGAAGTCTAGTGGACAACAACAACAATAATGAGAGAAGAGGAGCAAGATTTTCTTCCACAAAGGGTGTGCAAAGTTTCAGTTGGGGGGTTGATATTGATTTTATGAGAAGAAAGAAATGAATACAGATTATTAACAGGTGCTTAACACAAAATAATAGAGATATAGTAAAACTGGTTTTCTATTCAATAACGAAATAAGCTGAAACTATAAAATGTAGTGGAAACAAGCTTGTTGGAATGGTGGCGACTTATCTCTGAGAAGAGATGTGACGGCAGCACACATTTGCAAGAATAAGGTTACAATGAGGATATGAAGGAAATTTTACAATAAGAAAGAATTCCAAAAACCATAAACATCCAAAAACCTAACCCTAGGAGATGAAGCGCCAAAAGTCATGTGGGCCCTGTTTGGGTAAGTTAGTACATCAACTTCCCGGGGTCGTAACTGTTGCATACGATCTCTGTTTTAGGTGTGTGATAGCCCGTTGGAAAGGTATCGTTGAGGAGATTCATTTTGGGGGTTCAATGATGCATTTGGATGTAATTGAGGAGCTCTATCCATAAAAAAAACTTCATTTAGGCCCTCAAAATGGCCCCCGAAGTTAAAACTGCTAAAAATAGTAAATTGCCAAAATTGTCAGAAAATTGTTTTGAGCCAATTGGAAAAGGTGGGTGACCACCGATATCCATCTAGATCAGGGGTGATTATGAGATCAATTATTACCTATCCCAAAGTCTCATCTTAAGCACATTTTTCCATCATAATATGACTTAATACTTGTTTTGACCATATTTAATAGCAAGTCATGGATATTTTTGCATGTTTCTTAGTAAATGTATTTTGAGGTGGATTTGTGTGTATAATATTTATTTTACCTCTAATATCTATGCCAAAATATGTGTGTAGCACCAAGTAGGTCGAACTTCATGAGTTAAGGGTGCCAACATCCTAAAAATAGGGAATTTTGTCTCTCTCAAACTGTTACTATCCAAGAATCAAGGGGCATTGTCCTCACTATCTCCAGAGTGCTCCTTGTGCATTAATTCCTACTCATGATCAACAATAGTTGGATATATAGATGTAATTGGCTGATATTCCCCATTTCCTCACTTCTCTCCTCAATCTAAGAAAGGGAGGTCGAACTCTCAAGACTATATATATACCTCTAGCGTAGGAGAGAAAGAGATAGAATTTTTGAAAGTATTGTAATGAGAATTTTTGTTATGAAGAATTTTGTTGAATATTTTGATCCTTTTTTATCTTGATGTATTACTCTTGTTAATGAAATAAAGATGTTTTTTCCTTCGATTTATTAGAGTTTTATCAAGGCTCCTTGTGCTACTTGGGTAGGGCCCACTCAAGAGGGATCAAGGAACATGTTGTAATTTCTTTCGTTTTCATGCATTTTAATTAGTGATTAGATAGCATTCCATTCTCTTTTGAATCTTAATATAGTTTTGCATGATTAATTATAGTTTATGTTGAGGTTATCATTGACTGGTTAGTTACATCAGACATCTTGTAGAAATGTTCGATAGCCTCTTGGAGCACTCTTAGGTGCCTCTCCAAGGACAAGAACCTCATATCTACTTGAATTTATTATAGTCTATCTTTTTTTACTCTTCTAAACACTTACACTACCCTTCTAGGCCTCATTTTTTCTTCTTGTAGGAGTTTCATGTAGAAACTACACATCTCCTATAGAAACTTCATGTAGAACTGTTTTAGTTCCATATTTCACTTTATCTTAATCTTATTTTCATAAATAAAAAAATAAACAATAAAAATACATATGGATTTCTATTGATCCAAGGGGTTATACAAAACTTCTTGTTTGATTCATGCATTAGTTTATCTTTTCTTCAATTAATTTTTTTTTATCATAAACTATAATGAATTCATCTTCTACTTTCACTTTTCTCTTTCTTTTCAAGTCGACATTTTTTCCTTCAAAGAAGTAAGTTATAGTTTTTTTTTACTACTTCATGGATCCCAACCTTTGATCAATTTCATACCTATACTACTGTCAATGCACACTGCATATATATTGCAAAACACCTCTTGATTTTGTACGAACCCTGGGTTGAAAAATTAAAGTAAGAATCCAAGGATACAATATTATTATTGTTGTTATTCCAAGGACCATCACAAAACTATGTTCTTTAAGACTTCAAATGTCCCACAGTATCTCCCTTCCAACTTTGGGTAACTTCCCAATATTAACGAGCTTCTTTTATATTTTACTTTTAAAAACACATGCTCACCCACTTTTAATTCTCTATATCTCATGTTTTTATCTGCATAACTCTTCTGTATATCCTATGCAACCTTTAAATTATTCTAATCTTTACCATCTTCTCTTCCATTTACCTTAGCAATTATGGCCCAATAACTACTCTATCTATTGGGTTATCCCAACTCACTAGCGTGTTGCATTTTCTTCCATACAAGGACTCAAAATGGCTCGTCTTCAATGATTCCTGGTTCCCATTATTGTAAAAAAATTCAACGAAGTGAATATAGTCTTCCCACTTGGATGGTTGGTCCATTACATATAACATTCTTAGCATATCCTCAATTATCCTATTAGTCATATTTGTTTTCCCATTTGACTTTGGGTAATATGTTATACAGAAATTTAAATCCTTTAAACAAATCCTTCCAGAAAATTGAGGTGAACTTGGGATCTATGTAAGAAAAAAATTCCTTCATGTAAATTTTTGTAATTTTGGTTTCCCTATGAGTTGTCTTCACTCGAATAAAATGTGCATCCTTAGCTAATTTATACACCACTATCATGAAAAAATCATGTTGATTCACCATTTTGGGTAGATTAGTAGTAAAATCATCTATAACAACTTCCCTTTTCCACTCAAGAATGGGAAATGGTTGTAGCAGTCTAGTTGGATATCTATCCTCATCCTTTACCATTTTTCATTCTAGGCATCTGGCTATGTAATCAACCACTTCTTTATTCATTCTTGGCCAAACGTATTTTCTTTTTATAGTTGCATTTGATTTTTGATATCCTGGGTGCCCAACATATGGCACATTGTGCATTTCTCTTAGCACTATATTTTTCATGTCTTTGGAGTTTGGAACATATAATTTTCCTCTATACATGAGGAATCCATCCTCTTTCAGCTCAAAATATTTAAATTTCTATTGAAAATTATCTTTCTATAATGTTTCTTTTTATTTGCAAATAGTGTTGATCTAAATTTGTCGCCTCAAAAATTTTGTCTTTTAAATCAGACTTGTACATGCTACTAGTTGTAGCATGCATCACATGCACTCTCCTATTGAGTGCATCAACCACCTTATTTTCCTTTCCTTTAATTTTTTTTATATCAAAGTCATATTCACTAAGGAATTACAACCATCTAACTTGTCTTGCATTCAAGCTTGATTGTCCACATAAATATTTCAGACCACTATGGTCTATTTTCCACTCAAATATTTTTCCCATGAGATAATTCCTCCACATTTTTAAGGCATGGACTATGGATTCCAAACCTAAGTCATGTGTGGCATAGTTACTCTCTTGTTATTTCAATTTCCTTGACTCATAACATACCATATGCCCATTTTTCATAAGTACTCCACTAATTCGTCCATTGCATGCATTAGTGCATACAAAAAAATATTCATCCGAATTTCCATTCTTAAATATCAATCCAATTGTCAAAATATTCTTCAACTTATGAAATATTTATTCACATTCATAATTCCATTCGATCTTTACACCCTTCTCTTGCAAATAAGTAATTGGGTTTACAATCTTTCAAAAACCTTTATTGAATGTTGTATAATAACCTACAAGTCCCTTGAATGATATGACCACTGTACCAATATTTGGTGTTGGACATCCTTTAA
Organism: Picea sitchensis; assembly: GCA_010110895.2. Classification (NCBI taxonomy): domain Eukaryota; kingdom Viridiplantae; phylum Streptophyta; class Pinopsida; order Pinales; family Pinaceae; genus Picea; species Picea sitchensis. Next base: position 32,720 of record SNQJ01S0022566.1, read on the forward strand.
TGGATTCTATCTTCTCTAGATCAAATTCCATCCCTTCCTCTAAAATAATATGGCCTAGGTAATGAATCTTCCTTTGGTAGAAGATGCACTTACTTAACTTAGCATAAAATTGATGCTCTCTCAATAATTGTAGCACCATCCTTAAATGTTTCTCATGTCCCTCCTCTATCTTTGAGTAGAAGAGTATATCATCCAAGAAAATAATTACAAACTTGTCCAAATATTCCCCAAGAACTCCATTCATCATACACATGAAGATAGATAGTTCATTTGATATCCCAAATGGCACCACCACAAACTCATAATGTCCATATCTTGTCTTAAACATTATCTTGTTCATATATTCTTGTTTTATTCTCACTTGATGATAGTTTTAACACAATTCAATCTTGGAAAATATTCTTTCACCATTCAGTTGATAAATATATCATGAATCCTTGGAAAGGGGTATTTTTTTTTCTTTATGGTAACCTTATTCAGATGTCTAAAATCAATGCACAAACTTTACATTCCATCCTTATTTTCACAAAGAGCACTAGGCAACTCCAAGGTGATACACTTCAGTGTATATATCCCTTCTTCAAAATTTATTCAAGCTACATTTTCAATTCCTTCAACTCTAGTGTGCACTTCCTATAAGGAGTCTTGGAAACTGGGATATATCCTGGCACCAAATAAATGGATAAATCAATGTCTCTCTTTGGTGGAAACCATGGAACATCCCCAAATACATCCGCAAAATCTTGAAGGATTGGATGGTCTTCAAAAATTGGAATTTTATATTTGGCTACCTCTTCCATGTGGGATGCATAAATATGGCATCCTTTCCTGAAACCCTTCTTCAACTAAATGGATAAAATTTCTCTAGATGCAAGCCTTGGAATCCCTGGATATTTCCCTGACTACCCTTCCTCATCAAAAAATGTGAATTCTTTGTTGTAATAATCTAGGACAACATGATGTTTCTCCAACCAGTCGATACCAATCAAATATTAATATGAAACCAAAGATATGATGTTCAAATATACCTTTGTGCTAAGTCCATTCATCTCCATTGGACAATCCTTAACCAACTCAACAATACTTCTCTTATCTTCTATGGGTAGTTGAACCAACCAATATATCTCATGTTTGCTTCTTTGCAAATGAAATATTTCAACAATATTAGGATTTATGTAACTATGGTGAGCTCCATAATCAATTAAAATTGATATCGCATGATTACCAATATTACCTTCTACTTCAATCATGGGAGATTGGTACTCTTCTTGATTGTTGTTCAAGGCTACATAAATTCTTGGCGTGTTTCTTCCTATGTCCTAAAATATATCAACCTCATGAATATTTTGAACAATACTTGCATTTTCTCATTTGTGAGGGAAATCCTTATACAAGTGGTCTCCCTCACATCCCCAACATTTCATGGGTTGTTGTATTGGCCTTTTCCCAAATGAATATATCATCTTGGGCTCATTTTTTGTTGATTTGCATTGTTGATATGCTTGAGAGTTGTTTCTATAAAATGGTGGCTTAAAACCTTTCTTTATTTTCTCCATGTTTCCTTTTTTTTTTGTCATCCCAAGCCTTTTGGAAAGCTAGTCTTCCTCTATTATTCTCATAAAGGTACTTTTATTTCCTTATGGTTTCCAATTTTCTGGGTTCATCATAATGTATTTTATCACTATAGAAGGGAGGTATCCCACTTAGAAATATTTGTATTTTAACCTTATCATTTTTTATGAAGCCAACATACCTCAATAATTTGAGGAACCTCCTCTCATACTCATCCATTGTCATGCTTCCAACATTGAGTTCAAATAACTCTTTCATCTTATTTTCATAAACATTCTCTAACAAGTACTACTGTTGGAAATGTCTCCTAAATTGATTCCAAGAAATTACCTTTTCATCAATATGCTTATCCTACTTGATTTGATCCCACCACATAGATGATTTTGCTTGAAGATGGTAGGTTGCAATTATGGATTCTACTTTTGATAAATAATTGTGCAATTGAAAATAATTTATCATTCTCAACTTCCATGCTTCTACATCTTCTAGTCGAGTGTCCTAGTGAATGATGATGATGATGATGATTGTTTCTAATACATTTTTATTGTCTAGATCCCTCCTGGTTGTCCCTCCTATCATGACATTTAGATACTTCTACTTTCCATGCACTGGATACTTGTTTTTTTCTAGAATATTTATTGACTTGTTTCCGAAACATATTCATACTTTGTAGCAGCTCCTCCTAAGATCTCATCATCCTTTCATTTTCTTATATCTATATATATCTATCTATATATATATATATATATATATGCACTTATTTGCTTCTCATAGTTTCAATTACCTCCATTGGATCACTCTTCTTCTACGTCCATTGGACTCAGTCTCTACATTTCCCATGCTAACATGTAAAAATATCAACTCCTCCTCATGGATATAAGACCATTGGTCATCCTCCATATCTCTAGTTCTCATATAGGATCCAAATCGGATTTATTGTACCTCTAATTCTAAAATAAATGTGCATGAAATAATTATTGTTAGAATCATGCATATTGTAAAACATTTCATTAATTAGATTACATGTCATTCTTCAATTGAATATATGAGACATATGGATGCATTAGAATCCAGTTCTTATTGTTTATGTACATTCTCCTTTGAGTTGTATTTTCAACAAATTCTCATTTTCCCAAATCCAAGATCTAGGCTGATAGCTATAGTGTGCAAAAGTTTAGACTGATTTATCTTTTTTATCCCTCTATGCTACATGAGTCTTCTCTTCCATCCTGTACAATTTTACGTACCCAAATTCTAGTTCTATTTCAATGTCTATCTTCTATGGTCCATGAGCTTTCTAAAAATTTATCTTGTACCCCAAACTAACTTCTAAGCAAGGAGTTAGGCCTTTTTGAATTAAAATAGTACCTAATTTATACTATGTATTGTTCTAGCTATAACTTTCTCATAAGAGTTTTGTTTTTTGATCAGAATGTATTGTTAGAAATATCTTACTGAGTTATTTCATCTAAGTAGAAGAGACTATGTGTACTAGTGTTACATACGGTTCTTTGTATTTCAACCCCTGAAAATTTTTGTTCAGGCCTTCAAAATGCCTCTACAAGTTTATGACCTTCAAAATGTTGAGAATATTCATGGAAATTGACTAGTTTACTATTGTAGTGGTCCCTAAAATAGGTTTATTTATTCTTCAAAATTTTCATCACTGTTGTAGCATCCTATTAATCTAACTTGTTCCTATCATAGACAATATTCTTCAATTGGCCATCAATAAAACTTCTCAAAAATACATCAGAAAAACATTCTAAAAACCTATCCACAAAACCTCCAAAAATCCTCCTACATAAACCTTCCAAAATCCTTCATAAAACTTCTAAAAATACTTCGACAAAAACCTTCAGCAAAACTTCCTGAAATCCTTCAACAACAACCCTCCAAAAACCTATCAAAAAAATCCTATTGGAAATAACCTTCTGAAATCCTTCAACAAAAAGCTTCTGAAATCCTTCAGAAAAAATTCTCAAAACCCTTCAAAAAAACACCTTCTAAAATCATTCGATAAAAATTCCCAAAAGCCTTTGGCAAAAACCTTCTGAAAATCCTTCAACAAAAACCTTTTGAAATCCTTTGGAAAAACTTCCCAAAATTATTCGGAAAAAACCTTTCAAAATCCTTCAGAAAAACTTCATGAAAACCTTTGTCTTGGATCTAGATCGTTGATCTTCGTGATTGGGGTGATCTCAGTCATTATCTTACCAAATTGCTCCAAAACATCGTCAAACTTCTCCAAACCTACAAATGAATCTTGGATGTTGATTCTTAATATTCCAGTGCTACCGTCCTCCACCATGGCACTGCCATTTTGGAACATGTCTTTCCTCATAATGGTATGGTCCACATCATCATCTATACAAAATTTTCCAAAAATATCGAAAATTATATTTTTTCTAAAATTTTATATTTTTACTAAAATTTTATTTTTCAACCAAAAATGTTCCTTCATTTTTTGACCACCATCGAAGCTTTAAACTTAGCTTCCCATGGCTGAACATGACCCAACTAATGTTAATTTTGCATCCCTTACCAAATTACAGGCATTATCCACCCCAAAAGTTCAGGATTTTACTCTAAAATTCATCATTTCCCCCTAATTTGATACAAAATAATATTTCGTAATAATGAATCTTTTAAATCCACGTTGGTCTTTGTCCCATATGGGTCCAATATTGAACCTTAATATCTAATTCCAATATGTAACATTTCCCACAACTAAACCCAACATTTCAAAATTTTCTTTTTCTAATACCATTAAATTAAAAATATGAAACATGCTAAAGGTTCCCATGCATATAACGACAATTTCAATACATGTGAATGTAGCTAATTAAACATACACATAGAAACATGTAATTCTAAAAAACATAGAGTTCATACATAGCAATATAAACCCATAAATAAAACATTGAACATAGATAAAACACTCATATTTTAAATCAAAGGCGCAACCAACTGCAGAGGATGGATAGTACACCCAACCATATGATTTCTAGTCCAAAAATCAGTAGCAAGTCACCCCCGAGCTAGGGCTAGGAATCCATAAGAAAGGGTGTCTCCTAAAGGTGTCTACTATCCAATTACAACAAGCTAGTTTCCTAGAGCCATCTCAATCCAACAAATCTCTTCCCCACAACCTGCATAACCCAAGGAATGTGATCACATTCTCTACTGCATAGTCCCTCAGAATATCCCTCTTCCCTCTAGGGCTTCAACACATGTTGTCTAGGAATATCTCTTCTTCGGAACTCCAGGGAATTACAGTTGCAACAGGGAACTCTTGAGAACAAATCATTTTCTCTACATAAAAAAACTCACTCTACAGGCCTAAAAACCTACTTCTTCATGCAATTTATATCTCCCACATGATGCCCATAAAACCCATTATGACTATATTCCAATTCTAGCACTCAGGCCCCCTTGTTTTCCCAAAATATTCTTGTAAAAATTTCCCTCCTTTCCCATACGAATTTCATGCCCCCCCAAGCTCATTGTCTCTCACTCTCATAAATGTTTATTGTAATGCATCCCCATGCTCCCAATAAATATGATATGTGACACCTCACACCCACTCTCTTACATGTATTAAGTGACTTGACTACCATACACTTAAGGGAAAAATTAGACGGTTCACTCAAAACAATAAATTTAGGAAAAAGGTTTAGGATTTATGGAACATGAATAAAACCCCCCTTTTTAGACCCCTCATCTCTTGTGGAAAACTCATCCTTCGTGAATTTTTCCATGTCCATCTAAACTCAGTATCACATTTTATTTTATTATCATGATATACAATGTTTACATGCTACATATTCAAGCCAACAACCATACATCATATTTACATTACGTATCGCTAATATGGGGATTAAAAACGGGGATGTTACAATATGAAAAAAATAGTGAGATTGAGAATATGTTTCAAGAAATGTTGGAGGTTGGCATCATTTAACCTGGCCAAAGTGATTTCTCTTCACCAATGGTAACAGTTCAAAAAAAGGAAGCGTAATGGTGTATATATTGTCAAAACGTTGGTCTAGATTGATGGAGAATTGGATAGTTGGTTGTCATTGATATCAACCCTTGGAAAGTGATGTTTTAGATTTATTTAAACCATTAGATATTGATGTCAACCCTTGAGTATATTTGGTATCACATTCTAGTAGCCCCAACAATATGGTTAAGGTACTCAAGTTTGTTTGAGGTATAAAGGCATGGCGATTACTGTATATGTAGGTAATACTATTCTAGATGGATAGTGCATGTCGTGTCATTTCCGGTGATATGTGTAACATCACATAAATCCTCATGGTTAGGGATTTATGGCTATGTGAAGTTGCAGAACCCTCATGAGTTATCTAGAAGCCCCTAGAAATTCAAAGAAGTTAATATATTCTAGAAGCTCCTAGAAGAAGTTTACTAGTCAAAGTGGTTGTAACTAGGAGTTAATCATGAGTTAAGTTGTTGCAAAAAGAAAATAATTAAAAATAAATTAGTTGCAACTAGAAGTGGTGA
>SNQJ01S0022567.1:0-33790 GCA_010110895.2 Picea sitchensis
GTGTTTAATTCTGGTTAAATGCATTTGTTTTTACATCCATGTAACGAATGATGTGCGTAAGAGGTTGGGTGAACCTGGGTAGTGTAAAACGGTACACTACAAGGTGCAACACACCGGTAAGCTGGTACAACCCAACATATAGAGCAGTAGTTGGGCCAGAATTACTCAGGGAAATGGAAGACCAAATGTTGAAAATAAAACAAAATTTAAAGGTTGGCCAAGACAGGAAAAAAATCTATGTTGATAAGGGAAGAACTCACAAGGAATATAAAGTGGGGAACCATGTATTGTTGAAAGTGAAGGCCAACAGAAGTTCCCGGAAGTTGGGAAATTGTTCAAAGTTGGTGTTATCACTCTGTAAATTCCCAGAGGTTGTTGTGAGGTAAGAAGAAATCTAACAGAGGTAACCTTAACCAACCACTTCGAAACTGGGAGCTAGCCCTACTAGTTTCAGAGAGGGATCTCTCTGTGAGTTTTAGATTTGTTTAGATTTTCAAGATTTTAGGCTAGTTAAAAAAAATATAACCGAGTTGTTTGTATTGTTTTAAATGAAATGGCTAAATATCACTTACGCTTCCATTGGACTATGGGGTCTGTTTTAGAAAGATATAGGTTAAAGGTAGCTTTTATAAGATTCGTTTTACATGGCGAGATAGTGCTAACGCTAGATTCTTTTGGAATATAAAGGTGTATTGCTGAAAAGGTGAGATGTTAGTTAAAACCAAAAAAGAATTTAAGAATTTCTTTGTTATAACGTCAGAAGAAATAATGTTTAAATCTATAAAAGATTAAGAATAGAGTACACAATGGAAAATTCTCCAACTTTAACTTCTTTTAAAGATTAGATTTAGAAAGACAATATGATAACAAAGAAGGAAAAACTTTTACATAGATAGAGGAAACTTCACCAACAATGAACACGTAGGAATCCTGTGAAACTTCTCTTTGTATTACTGGGATAACTTATTGATAAAAATTACAGTGATTAGAGCTTGCTTGGGTGTAAAGATCAACAACCCTCAATACTTCTAAGTTGGAAATAATTATAATAAAAGTTACAACGACCCTGTCATTATTGATCAAGACGTGATGGAGTCTGAGTCTAACTAACTAACTAACAAAATGCAGAAATGTAGTAATTGATGACGATGTGTCAAATCTCTCATGCTAATTTCGGGGAAGACCGTTGGTGAGTCATTCGGATGAATTCGACTACGTTGGACGAGGCTTTACCTTTACTCAATCAATTTGCACAACTCATCCCATCTTTGTGTGCTCAGGATGGTAACTTTCAATAACTGGTGGTAGACTTCGTTCATCTCGGTGTATTTAGCGAAAGTCGGCTTGATGAGGAAAATGTACTTGATTTCGTGTTGTATGTTGAGGTGATGTTGCAGATTCTCCAAGAATGCTTTGCCCATGATGTTGCCCTGTATCCTTGAAAACTTGGAACTGTCTTTGGCCATGGTATAGATCCTTTGCTTGTAATCAGACAAAGTCATTAATTTATCATTTAGGACACGTAGATCAGGAAGACCCTTTTTCTGTAAGGCTTCAATCTTACTAAAAAATCTCTAAACTCCAATGTCCATATTCTGAGCCTTTTCCTCCAACTGTAACACTAATCCTTTTTTAGTCAACACTCTTTTTACTTCGAGGATAGTCTTTTTTCTGTCTTCGAATTTTAGTTCTTCCAGCTCTTCTTTGGTTTTTGAGTTCAAGAACTTGATGACATCGTTGTTTTTCGAGGGAATCTCACCCAACTCTGTTATTATCCTGTCAATGTCATGCCTACTCTTTAACACCAGATCATGTTGCTCGAACATGATTTGCACCATGGGCCAAATTTCATTTATGGATTTCAAGATATCTGTCCATATATTTTCCTTAGCCTCTGCTAATGTCTTACCTGCCACTGTTTGTTTCTGGAGCTGTTGTATTTCTTCCTTAAGCTTCTCTGTTGCCTATCTCTCAACATTGTATCTTGTTTGGAAAGAATATTTGAGTTCCTGGAGATTTTCAAACTCCCTTTTCAACCTATTAATCTTTGTTTCCTGCAGATTCATTTCCTCCATGGACTTTGCTAGATCCACAGTTTTTTCTAGTGTTGTCAATGGAGTTGCTGATGAAATTTATGTAGTAGTGGTTGTTGGAATAGCTACTGTACTGACTTCTATGATGGGAACTGCACTCAATGGAGTGAATTCCATCGGGGTCGATTGTTCCTTCTCTTCCAATAACTTTTCCAACTCTGCCTCCATTTCCCTAAGCTGCGCGTTCTGCTGCATGATAAGTTTTAGCAATTCTTCTTTCTCATTTTTTTCCTTGGCTATTTCTTTAGCTTGTGAATCCTCTGTTGGTGGAAATTTCAGTTTTTTTCTTAGAGATGCAATGTCATCATTCTTCTTCTTTATCATATCCTCTGCCACTTTTACATTTGAGGGATCATACCCGATCTTGAGCACCAACTCCTCTAAGGATTTTACTTTGTTGTCTTTTGCAAAAGAGGATATCTTTTCCAACTTCAATTGGGTCTGAACATTGCTTAAATACAACTATAACTTAGCTGCGGTAGAGGAAGCATGTGCTAATGTGGAGAAAACCATTTCTCCAGTCTGTCTGCGAAAATCCATATGGTCAGCTGGATGGACTTGTTTAGTGTTAAAAACAATAGTTGACCTCTTGTAGTCAGTGATCTCTTTGGGTTGAGGCACCTGTGCTTGCAGGAATGCCAGATGCATTCTTCCTTTCTCTATGTCAAAGGCTGACAATAGTCTGTGCTGTGTTGTGGAGGTTTGCTTCCAGAACTGGGAGTAGGTGCTATTAGTCGGCATCTGGTTCTTCTTTTTAATCATATCATATTTCTCAAAAATGATTACAGGCACAGATCCTTGTGGAGCTTGGGTGGTCACAACTATCTCTGTCTGCTTCTTTGAAGAAGAAGTTGACACCACCTGTTGTATTCTTTCAATCATGTGGCAGAGTAGGGCTCTTCCTCACCAGACATGTGAGTAGCATGAGTGGTTTTGGGTTTCTTGTTGTATACCTTAAAATCTTCTGTCGATACCTCAGTGATTGAAGGTGAATCATCCTTCCTTGGCCTTTTTTCCTTGGGTACCTGTGGAGTGGAAGTCAGTGAAAAAGAGACTGAAGGGCTCTGTATCTACCAGAGTATTTGTTTCCCACTCTGTCTGGTTCACATATTTCTCAATTTCTGGTTTGAGAGTGTGAGCATAAGGTGAAATTTTGTTCTTGGATCTCATCTCTGCAATGATCCCACTGGGGTCATTTGGACAAATAAAAGTGGTGTTGAATTTCATTTCCCTCAATAATTTATCTGCCTCTTCCCCAGCAGCTCGACTGTTGCAGATAAACATTCCTATTTTCCCCTTGATCCTCATCTGATGTTTTTTCTTTAGAGACACAAAATGGATGTAGTCTAAGTTTATCATCTGATGAATATACTCTAGTGCCTACTTGAGGTTTTCCTTCCTTGTCCATCTTCTGCATGTGAAAGGAAAATTTTTACGCTTGATAGAACATGAAGATGTAGGTCAGTATTGAAGAATACCGGAACATGCCTTATGCAGGGAAATTTGTCAGTTGGTCATGCAAGTTCTCAGCCAAGAAACCATTGTAGTCGAAATGGGTGGCCACTTTCTCTTAAGAAGAGAAAATGGACAGGAAACCTAAGATAGGTTCATCCACCCATTCGTTTGAGAAATAACCGAGCAAAAAACACAATGTTGAGATAATTTGATTTTCCTTTTTGGAAAATATAGACGAGTGATAAGGAGGATTCTTCTTATGGAATTGGGCATCTTGTGGAAGGAACAACTCAAAGATATATGCTCTTTAGGGAAAGGTCAGGTTCTGATACAATTCTGTCAGGATTTCAATTGTGAGGGGAGAACGAGGTTCGACTCTGGGCACTTGCATCATATGATTGATGGCTTCGGGTGAAATAAGGAAAATGGTTTCTCCAGACGAAGATACAATGGCTCTCTAATCAGGGAGGTAGTCTGCTTGGCACTTGAGGGTGAACTCAAGAAAGTGATAAACTTGGGGAAAAAGATATAGATTGAGATTTGACTGTGAAAGCCTAATTTCATTGCTCTGATCGATGAAGGTGTCTCTAAGCCATGGTTGTAGCTCAACAAATTTGAATTCAGACTTGGTTTATAAGATTAGATAGTCTTTGTCTGCTAATGGGATCTGGTCGAGATCGACGGGAGATGGGAGAAAAGGATTTTCCTCTACATTTGATTTTTTACTTTTGGGCGCCATTGATTTCCTCTGGTACCTGCACACTGAACACATGTTAGTAGATGAAAAAATCTGGTTGGATGAGGTGTTGCAGAGGTAAAGGAAAACGAGTCTCTGATACGTATGGAGTGTGAGTGGAATGGGAACTAACCGAAACGGGGTTGAATTTGAGTGAATGGGTATCCGTTGGGAAAAGAAGGACAGGTCAGATGAACAACAGGTATGTGGCCAATCATAAATGGCCAACAGATCATTTAGAGCGTGAGAGGGTAAGGTGAAGGACATCTAACGTGTGAAAATGATTAACATCGAAAAAGGCGATTGGGAGATGAATAGAATGGATATGACCTGTAACGGTTAGCTGGAGGGGACATGCTGACGGGGTCATGACATGGAACTGGCAGAGGGTAGTTGTGGGATACGACACCTCGGGATGATAGTGGTGAGTTGGAAAAATGGTAGGCTTCAAATGGTTGGAGAGGGAAGTTAGGATGCAATGAGGTGATGCCACGTTGGGATGGGGTTCGCTTGGAATTTGCTTCATTCTAGAGCCCCCCTCACACGTTAAAGGTCAAAAGGGCCCAGTGCAGGATCCTTGTTGACTATTGGGGAGATCGCTTGGTGGATCCGTCGTTGATTTAGGCGCATTCTTTAAACACCATGGTAGCGCCCCATCGCTAAAGAGTAGAAGGGTGGGGAGTCCGGAATCTCTGTGGGTACAATACGATTGCATAGCGATGGGATGGCCAAGTAGATCTGAGGCATGCCCTTTAAACACATTTTGGACCCCCTCACACCGTTAAAGGTGAGCGATGCAGTGCAGGAATCTCACGTGAACCCGTAGATCTAGAGCACCAACAACTCGATGCGTAGATCTAGGCCCGATCTTTAATCTCGAGGGTGCAATTCAATATATGATGCAAAACTTAGGCTAAATGACTTTTTGTGGGTTTTCCGCGCAACTTCTTTTGATTTTTATTCTCGAGGGTGCAATTCAATATATGATGCAAAACTTAGGCTAAATGACTTTTTGTGGGTTTTCCGCGCAACTTCTTTTGATTTTTATCACCATGGGGTTTAGAAAAAAATTTCATCATCAAGATCCTGCACTTTCCATCAATCATCTTGCAAATTTTATTGAAAAGAAAACAACTAACCTATGTCCTAAACTACTCCTTTGCGCCTTTAGCCCAGCTTAAACTGTTGGGCTAAGAAAATACTCTACCTAGGGGCTATTTGACCAAGATTAGACTGTTTGGTCAAACTTATTCACTAACTAACCTGATTACTTGGCTAAGGTTAGAAAATTTAGCCAAGCTTATTCAATAATCCTAGATACTTAAATTCAAAAGTATTGACCATGTTTAAATTGTATGGATCAAGTTGTTGTCATTTCATGGGGATTAATCCTTTTTCTTTTGCCCTCTTTTATTTTTTTTCATTTTTTCTTTTTCTATTTCTTTTCTTTTCATTCCCTTTTCTTTTCTTTTTCCTTTTAGAATGCAACAATGTTTGCAAGTCAAAAACATTAAAGGGAAAAAATTACAATCAACATTTGATCCTATAAATTATAGGGTTATAACAGTGGCTCCACCTGGGGATGGTATTCTCCTTGAGAGATGCCAAGAATCCTGTTTCTTGTTGTCCTGGAAAAATTTCTTCTAGAGATTTTTTTGTTATCTGACTTGCTTTATTTCGTAAATTTTGATGACATCTTCAGTGTCTTAGGGCCTTCTCTGTGGGCTTCAAACATCTGAACAAAAACACCTATACCTAAAAAAACTCGTAAAAGAAATGATATGTACAATGGAATGAAAAGGTGATCTCTCTACTGAGGTGGCAAGTAATGCTTCAGCATCCTGCCATTTATAGGTCCCCCTGACAGGTCTGATCCATCATTGTTAGAAAGTATAGAGGCATTATTTCCTCCAAAATCTTGAATGGTGTAAGGACCCTTCCACAAGCTATCGAACTTTCCATGTTTACCTTTATCTTCATTTTTGGAGTCCCACCTCAAAACTAGATCACCCAATTCAAAGTTATCCTCTTTGGTTCTCTTGTCATAAATCTTTTTAATATTTTCCTGGATCACTTGAGTTATGTTATAAACTTCTTCTCTGGATTGCATTAGGTGGATCATTTGATTTATTCTTCGCTGGACATCGTTTGGTTCTTCGTGTGTTTCCTGCAATAGTTTCATGAAAGGAACTCCTAATGAAAGGGGAAAAAATGCTTCGATGCCATACACCAACTGGTATGGAGACATACCAATCGATCTTTTGGTGTTTATTCTATCAGCCCATAGTGCGAAAACCAACTTGTTATGCCATGATTTCTTGTTTTCCTACAGTGTCTTTCTGAGAATGTTCACCAGACTTTTGTTGGAAGACTCAACTAGCCCATTTCCCTGTGGGTAATAAGTCGTCGAGTGTGCCAAAGTAATATGATATTGATTACAAAAATCTATGAGCCTTTTGGATCTGAAAGTCGTTGCATTGTCAGTTATAATTTTTCTGGGGCATCCAAAACGAGAAAAAATGTTAGTTTCTAAAAACTTGATGATGACAGAGTCAGTAGCTTGCCTTCATGGTACAACCTCGATCCACTTGGTGAAGTAGTCAGTGGTCGTAAGGATCCATTTATGTTCGCCCGAAGAGGGAGGATGTATTTCACCAATGAAATCTAGCCCCCATTGTTGGAAAGGAGATTCAACTGAGATGGGTTTCATTGGGAGTGGCAAAAGCTTCCTTTTACCTTCAAAAATCTAACACTGGTGGCAAGAAATAACCTTCTGATGAACGTCAAAAAATAGAGTAGGCCAGTAAAATCCAGCTCTCAGAATCTTGTTGGTTGTGGTCTTCTAGTTTAGGTGCCCACCACAGTCTCCTGCATGAAAATCTTGAAGAACTTTTTCAGCTTCATCTTTTAACAAGCAATTAAACAAGATACCACCAAGATCTTTCCAATAGAGATTTCCTTCCAAAATACAAAATTTCAATGCTTTCAATTTAATAAATCTAGCTTTGGTCTTAGTCAAACCTGGAGGAGCCTGTAAATTCTAGAGTACAAAAATGAGGTCTGCATGCCAAGGGGAGTTTAAGAATGCCTCTTTTATGTTTGGAGTCACCTACTCTTTAGGTCCATTTACTGCAGCCAAAAAGTTAATATGTAAAGCATGAAAATTAGACTCAGCCATTAGTTTGGCAAAACCCTGTCCTTTGACCAATTTGGTAGGTTTTATTTGAATGTCGTATTCTAGAATAACCACAATCCATTTTCCTCTTCTTCCATCCGGATTATCCCAGGTCAGGATATCCTTAATCACTGTGTTTGGGACGTATAAAATTGTGTGAGAGTGGAGAATATAGACCCTAAAAATTTTTATAGCCTTTACCAGAGAGAAGGCTTGTTTCTCCATAATGTTATAGTTCAATGCTACATCTCTTAAGGCTTTGCTGAAAAAAGCTATGGGTTGGTCGTACCCTTCACTGTTTTTTTGCAACAATATCGTTGCTATAGTGTGCTTAGATGAGAAGGAGAAGAGGTAAAAGTCTTTGGTATAGTCTGGGGTAATCATAACTGGAGATTTGGTGAGAGAATGTTTCACTTTCTCAAATGACTGTTTGGACTCAGCGTTCCATTTGATTTTGTTGTCCTTTTTTAACATATTGGTGATATTCTTGAGAAGTTCGGCCAAGTTTGGTATGAATCTTCTAAGGAAATTTATTTTTCCAATGAAAGATTGTAGTTATTTGAGGTTCATAGGGTATTCCACCTTTTGGATGGCTTCTATCCTACTGGGATCTGTTTCAATTCCATATTTTGAGATTAAGTGTCCTAGTAGTTTTCCCTCCTCTAACCCGAACAGGATTTTCTTAGGATTCAATGAAATCTCGAATTTCCTACACTTCTCAAACACACGTTTGAGGTGGAGTAAATGTTCTTCATTGGATTTGGAGTAAACAGTTACATCATCCAGATAAATGACCATAAATTTCCCCGTCTCATCCACAAAGGCAATATCCATTGATCTTTGGAAAGTAGCCCGAATGTTCATCAAACCAAAAGGCATCTTCACATACATGAAGGTTCCCTAGGGTGTGGTAAACGTTGTCTTCTCTTGATATTCCAGATGAACCAGAACTTGGTTGTAACCAGAGAAACCATCCAATAAGGAGATCTGTTGACTGGTGAAATTGATTGCTCGTCAACTAGAAGAGTGAATCTGGTCCGGGGTTGTCGAATTAACCCAAGTCGTTTGGATTAATTCACTCTGACGGGTTTAATGGCTCCGTTGGCCAATCTCTAAGCATGCTTGGTGTTGAAAGGATGAAAACAAAGAGAGTAACTCTTCATGGCAAGGAACCAAACTTCATTAATAAACTGTATGAACAATTTGCCTTTGACGAAATTTTAGAACAGAAAGGTAACACAGTCGCAAATTTTCATGCTTTGTATTCATGCTTCCAGTCATGAACGAAGCATGAAAGAAAATAATAGAAAAAAGAGACAACTTACAACTGTCATTTCGAAAATTGCGTCATGAAGAGTAATAAAAAAAGATGACTCCAGTTAGGCAACTATGTAGATCAATTAATTGATATAAAAAGTTAACAAACATGTTGAGCTGCCAACAATGGCGACATGTTGGGAGAAGTAGTTATCTCTGCAATACGAACTAGTTGGGGTTAGAGAATTCTGAAAAACTTCAAATCGAAGAACAACTGCAAGGTTATTTGAACATCTTTGAAAAGAACAAGACACATCCCTGTTTCAGATACCTTTCATTTAAAAGAATGAAACCTGGTGACAAACTTAACAAATGAAAGCCACGATGTTAAGTTAAAATCTCCAATATTGTTGACAGGGCCACTGCTGCCAGTAGGCGTCCATAGCCTCGACAGGGATGTCAATTAACCCACTCTGGCATCTGTATCCTGCCCAAGAAATTTCAAATCAGAATGAAGGATGCTTATGGCCAAAACAAGGTTTATACCTGAGAATTTTCTTGTACCTGACATCGCTTCGCTGCCAGCGGGCTTGTTTAGTACCCCGACGAAGTTATCTTGACGTCATGCATGCATTTACCCGCTGCCAGCAGACCTGTTCAGTGTCCCGACGGATTTACAAACACTTCCCACAACTCTCTGAGGGTTTATTTACATTCTGATAGTTTTAAAGATATTCGACAGAGCGAGGTGACGCTGAAAATTCCAGTTTTTTTTAACACAACTTAATATTTCCACAGGCCTTTAAATTTTTCTAGCAAACCTTCATCAAGATCTGAAAAACAATTAATTGATAGAACTAATTTTCAAGTGCAGGGAGACATCATTGAGTTGATTTCTTAAAGAGCAGGGACAACGTAAAGAGACCTTTTAAAGATATTCATGAATACTTTCAAGTGCAGATTGAAACCAAGGAATCGACTTTCAGACAAAATGACACCTTTAACCAGTCTACAATTTCAGAGAAGGACAACAATAGATGTTTTGACAGCCTTTGACATCTATTTTCGAGATGACGCATTCATTTTATCTTTGTCTGATCTAGACTGTAATACAGGGATGTTTGACTCAAAAGGACCGATGAACTAAAATGAAAACAAAACAAAAAAACAAAGAAAAATTGGAAAGCAAAGAAATCCAAACAGAAAAATATGTACAGAAGGTGTATCAGAGAGTCGTCATGTAAAATACCTTTTGAGAGATTGGCCATTCACCGGAAAGGTGTTTGGCTGTCCCTCTAAATTCTGGAGGCCAAAAGAACTGGGACCTAGTTTTTCAGCAATTAAAAATGGTCCCAACCACAGGTTTTGAAGCTTAGTATGCTCTCCTTTCCCCTCATGAGATTTGTCCAATTTAAGGACAAGATAACCTACCTCAAAATTTCTGTCTGAGGCAGAATTGGAATCAAACTAGTTTTTGACAATGAGGTTATGTTGATCCAATTTTCGTTTTGCTTGAGCCCTTACTTCTTCTAACTTCAGCAAAGCATTAATCCAACTTTCCAAGGGAGGACGGTCTTCTTCTTGCACCTTCTGCGATAACTGCAGAGATGGGAGAAGGACATGCGGTGGAAGAATCGCTTCCCTGCTGTAAACGAGAAAAAAGGGGGAATTACCAACATCAACTTTAGGAGTTACCCTATCAGCCCAGATTGCATTAAATAGTGCATTATGCCAGTTTTTGTGATTTTTGGAGACCGTTCTCTTGATAATCTTGATCAGGTTTTTATTAGTTGATTCCGCCAAACCATTGCCTTGGGGGTAATAACTGGAAGAGTATTTTAATTTTATTCCTTTTTCTAAAGCGAAATCACTCATTTCGAGAGATGAAAAATAGGAAGCATTATCAAATACTAGGCATTCAGGAATACCGAAACGAGTGATAATATTTGAATTCAGGAAGGATATTACCTAGTTGTTGTTTACAACTTTTAATGGCATAGCCTCGGACCATCTGGTGAAATAATTTGTGGTTGTTATGATGTATTTATGCTGCTACAAGGATGTAGGGTTGATTGGGCCTATAATATCGAGGCCCCATTGTTGGAAAGGGAAATCTACTGAGACAGGTTGCAGCGGGAATGTTGGTTTCTGTACTCGACCAGATGCCTTTTGACAGATTATGCACTTGCGGCATAAGGCATGGGCGTCTTTGAAAAGAGTAGGCCAGTAGTAACCTGCTCTTAATACTTTTTGGGTAGTGGTGTCTCCACCGAAATGCCCACCAGCTTCCCCTGCATGTAATTCCAATAAAACTTTATCTGCTTCATCTTTTTCTAGACAACGCATAAGTATTCCATCAAAATTTTGGTGAAACAAAATACCATTTACCAGCTGAAAAGAAGCAGATTTTAATATCAACGCTCTCCTCTTTTTTGGATCAAGGTGACGGGGAACTGATCCGTGTATAATATAAAACTTGATTTCATCATACCAAGGACTAGTAAGGTTTTGTGCACAACAGATTTGATTTTGATTGTGCTGATCTTGAATTAACATATCTGTTTCATTATGTTGTCCTATAGCTGAATCGACAACCAATTTACATAAACCTTGGCCTCTAACAATTTTTGCTGGGGTAATTTCTATGTCGTATTCTTGTAAGGACGTGACCCAGTTCGCCCTTTTTTCACCCAGTTCTTTCTGTACTAACAAATTTCTGACAGCAGGGTAAGGGACAATGATTTTCGTCCTAGATTTCAGTAGATAAGATCAAAAGTGTTTTACTGCTTTAAAAACAGCATAAGCATGTTGATCTATTGTTGGGTAATTAAGTTCTGCTCTCTTAAAGGTTGAGCTCATAAAGACAATTGGGAATTCGTTGTTTTCAACATTCTTTTGGGTTAGGACAACAACATAAGACCGATCAGAGGGAAACATGTAGAGAGTGAAATCTCGCGAGAAATCAGGGCTCATTAGAGAAGGAGCGTCTACTATAGCCTTTTTTATTGAGTCAAAAGCTTGACTTTCTAGAGGTCCCCAATGGTACTATACATCCTTTTTTATAAAATTTTGTAATGGTCTGACCATTTATGAAAAGTTGGAGATGAACCTTCTAACAAAGTTTATCTAACCTAAGAAAGATTGCATGGATTTTTTGGAAGAGGGAGGGGGCAGTTTTGAAATGACTTGGGTCCTTTCAGGGTCAATAATCATCCCTTCATTTGATGTAATGAAACCGAGGAGCTTTCCTTGTTCTACTGCAAAGACAATTTTTTTAGGATTTAAAGAAATATCGTACTTACGACATCGTTGTAGAACAGATCTTAGATGAGGTAGATGATCTCCTTTATTCTTTTAAAAGACGGTGACATCATCTAGATAAACTACTACAGATTGATTTATTAAGCCGTGGAAAGCGATATCCATCGCTCTCTGAAAGGTGGCACCGACATTTATGAGCCCAAAGGGCATTTTCCTATAAGCATACGTACCCCATGGAGTACGGAAAGTGGTTTTGAGCTGGTCTGGGGGAGACATAAGGACTTGGTTATACCCTGAAAAACCATCTAGCAGTGATAATCTTTCAAAACCAGATACTTGTTGAAGGATCTGTTCCATGGGAGGAATAGGGTAGTTGTCTTTATCAGACGCTCGGTTTAAATTTTGGAAATCAACACATAGTCGAATTTCACCACTCTTCTTCCTTACAGGAACAAGATTAGAGACCCACTGTGTATGTCTTACCAGGAAGATTATTTTATCATTCAAGAGTTTGTTTAATTCTTTCTTGACTGTTGGTTCAAGTTTTGGGTGCATCTTTATTAACTTTTGTTGAAAAGGTTGGGTCTCGGGTTTCATGGGAATAATGTGTTATATGATGTTAGGATCAAAGGTCTTTAGATCGTCGTATCTCCAAGTAAAGACATCTTTAAATTCCTTAAACAACTTAATAAATGTTGTCTTTTCTTGCTCAGAACATCCCAACTCCAAATTGATGCACTGTGGGTTATCTTTAGTTCCTAAATTTACTTTTTCATGTGTCAAGAAAGAACTATTCGTTTTACAATTCACTGATTTTCTTAATTTATCATGAAGATGATAAAAAAATTCTAATCTAACCACAGATTTTGGGATAGAGTTTACCACATCTGATGTGGACTCCGGGGATCTTGGATCTGGTATTATCGTAAAATTGCGAAGGTCTTCATCATGGGTACCTTCGTCGATAACTGCGCCTTGGAAAGTTTCTTCCATGTGCAGAAAACTAATGATCTGTTGATCATCATCAAAGAGTCTCCAATTTGTGATGTTATCCAGGACGGATGGTCTGAACAACAACTCGATGGAAAATGTATTTGGGGAAAGACCTTCTTCAGGAAAAAAAATTGAGGCAACGTTAGCTAACAAATCAGCCTCATAATTTTTCAATCTGGGAATAGAATTAATGTTAAACACAGAAAATTTGTTCATTAAATTCCATACCTCAGTTTGATAGCTTTTCAGGTGTGGAGATAAATAATGAATAGAGTTTTTTACCTGTCTAACCACAATTTCTGAATCACCAAAGACTCAAATTTTGAATCCTCAAATCTAGTTTTTTTCTGAGACCTTGCAAGAGTGCCTCATATTCAACCGTATTGTTTGTGCATTTAAATTATAAGCAGCAAGCGATCAAAGTTTTATTACCTGCTGGATCAATGAGCACACACCCTGCACCAGCTCCTTCCTTAGATTTAGATCCATTGAAGTAAAGAGACCAGATTTGATTTTTGTCAGGTGCATGTGACCACTGAGAGAGGGTTGTTGACCGTGTACATGTCATAATTTCGGACTACTGTTTCGGGTCAGTAATGGTAGAAGTTTCAGCCATGAAATTGCCGAAAAAAGTGTCTATCCTCTGTATTTCAAATGAATTGGCGGAAGCAGTGAATGGTTCATGATTGACCTTGATTGTGTTAGGCTTTCCATTCTTGGGCAGCCACAAGTGAGACCAATCTGTCGCAAAATAACCATGTAGCTATTCAGACCAATCTCTACTTAAAAACAAGCCATATACTTCGGGGATATCAACGAAAATAATATCAATAACTTTATGGACTTTAGGATTAGATGATAATCTGATAAGCACATTTTTTAATTCACCTATTACTTTAACACTAGTTCGATCACGCTGAATAATTTTCAGGCTGGAAGGTTGAACTTCGGCATTAATTTTTTGGCAGACAGACCAAGGCATTGCATTTGACAATGCACCTGAATCTACCATACAATTATGTACATTCCTATTGAAAATTTCAAAAGTCAACAAAAAGGGTGGGACATTTTTGCAAGTATTAACAACAGAAGTTTGTTGTTTTTTAGTCGCAGCCCCTGAAACTAGTTTATCTACATTTGTAACACTTTTTACAGCAAGATCTCTTTTATCAGAAGACTCTAGCATTGTTTTAACAAAGACCTTTTGAGGTGTTTTGGGGCTATTTTCTGCAACTTTGTCGTTGTTCGTATTGTTGTTTTTGTTTTTTTCTGCAATATTTTGCAGCATTTTTTGCAAAAGAAAGGGAAATTTCAATAATTCGTAAACATAAATATTAGCTCTAAATTTTTTGAGATCCTCAATCAAATCATACTCTAAACTTGGAGTTGTTGAATTCTATTTAGTTTCAATTGGTTTAGACTGTTTTTGAGGTGCATTAGTTCTGATTTCAGAAGAAGATTTATTTTTCGTCTTACTCCTAGTATTGTAAGGATGCACTGTTTCGAAATTAGCTTGAAAAATGCTATCCGAAAAATGCCCAAAAATGTTGGGAGAGGATTCGTCCTCTTCCACTATCTCTTGTTCAGCCATGTCTTCAGGAATCTCGGGAGGAATCAAGTTATCATGTGCCTCTAGAATCGTCTAAATAACAAACTGTAAGCTTTCTAGATTTAGGCCTTCAGAATTTGAGTTAGGCCGGTTTGTGGAAAAAGGATTTCTAAAAGGGGGTTTGTAAGGCCCTTTGCTTGAAGAAGCTTCTTCAGTCGATCTTCTCAAATATATAACCTGATTAGACAACTTCTGAATGAACTTCTGTAAACTTTCTAGGTCTGAACCATCTGATTGAGTTTTGGTTTGGGGAGGTCTAGGAAGAATTTCGATTTTCTTCTTGGAGGATGAAGTAGTCTCTGCCTCGTTACAGATATTGTCTTTTGGTCTGAGAATATATTTCTTGATTTGACTCGCCTCTTCGAAGGCTTCTAACAATGTGGCTTTCTTGGACCTTTTTACCCAAATTTCTACGTTTTGGTGTAAGGATTTTGTATAGTATGCGACGATAACATTTTTGGCAGGCATTGAGTCTGTGGGGATTCGATTCTTTAATGTTAGGAACCTTTGATTAAAGTATTTTATCTTTTCTTTGGGGTTCATCTTTAAACTAGAGAGTTCCATGACTATAACTTCAGGGGATTTGTCGTCTCCGAATTTCTCAAGGAAACAAGATTCGAATCTATCCCAAGACACAATGGTGTGGGGTTGTTGGGAAAAGTACATACTATCCCTAAAAGTCTACATACTACGTCTTTGTGTTCGACATTATGGAGCCTAATGGCTAGCATGAATTTTTTAATATGATCCTCAACAATCTGCTTGGAATCTGGGTCAAATTTAGGGAGCCATTTCTTCAGATGTTTAGGCAAAGGATGTTGGGGCCCAGGTATGGCCATTGCATCTTGATCGAGGCAAGGTCTGGCGGGATTGTTCGGATTGGCCATAGGTGTGGGTGGTGTTGAAGTTTGATATGAAGAACTGCCTTCGTCTGATGATTCTTCTTCAGAAGAGGAAGGAGATGAAGGGGGTGGTGATGGTGGAATACCAGATCCTCCTGCTGCGGAAGTAAGGATGTGATCTGGATCCGCAGGGTTCAGGGTAAGATCAGTACCTTCAAGTTGTTTCCTAATATCAGAGAAGTCTAATGGTTGGTTCAAAGGCCAACCTGGTTGTCTGATACGGGCCAAAGCACCGTGGGTTCTTAGGAGGGATTGACGAACAATTTCTTGTACGTCGGCCCCTGGGGGGTTTGGAGTTATTGGTTCAACGGTAATCCGTGGATTGTCGTTTGATGTGGTTGTTGTTTGAGGGACAATGTTGTTGTCATAAGGACTTCTTGTTACTATAGGTGAGCGGGTAGGTGGGGGAGGAGTCTTGCGACCTCCATGTGCCATTAATAGTATTCAAGCCCTCCTTCTAGCGCCATTTGTTGACGGGAGAAATTGACCGCTCGTCAACTGGAAGAGTGAATCTGGTCCGGGGTTGTCTAATTAACCCAAGTCGTTTGGATTAATTCACTCTGACGGGTTTAATCGCTTCGTTGTCCAATCTAAAGTCCTAAAGGAAGCAAAAAATAACTAAAAGAAATACAATAACTTACTAAATAATAATCATTGAAATATATATGTACATCTAAATATATATACATATAGTTTATCTAAATAATATAATAGTTCTATTATATTATATATACAATATGTATAAATCACGAGTTTTAATCCGAACTCATAAAAATCGAATGTAAAATGGTTCTTTTAATGACAGTAATAAAGAAAGCAAAAGTACTATTTGTTTTTGGTTTGTTTTCTTGTTTATATGCATTCATAAGATCAAATATTAAACTACTTAATTAAACAGAAAGATATAGATAGTGAAAATTATACTATATAAAAACTTCTATAATAAACAAGCAAATGAAATAAAAGAACAAACTAACCTATTAATCACTTGAGGAGTATGCGTCCAATTATTTGCGTAAAGCATGCATCAGTCCATCCACGAGATAAATCTGTTGTGCTTCTTCACACTGTTTGGTACAAACGCTAAACTGTGCATTGATTGGTGTATTTAATTGATAAAACAACAAGACGCAAGATAATTATAGTGATATAATAGACTATAAGTGATAACACATGAGATAAATCCTACAGTTACAACTTGCATTTAATCAATCAACATATTTAAGGTAAACCTCATAACATGAATTGAAATATCATTCAATTGTTTTGATAAAACTGAAGCATAAAATCATGAACCATGAAGAAAAAATATCTTGACAACTAAACAATCTGCAAAGACGAAATCTATCTGTAGTCATTCAATTACCAAGATAAACAAATTATAGATCACAACAACATTCACAAATGACTAAAGCATAAAATAAATATTTGTTATGTCTAAATTTGAGTATAAGTTGTTCACAATAAGCCCCAGACCAAGATGTGTCTGATTACAAAATGAAGGGTTTATAAAGGCCTCAGAAAAGATAATTGTTTATGTTCCTGAGATCAAATATTTATTTCAAAAATAAAGGGGGATGCAACCACCCTGATCCTACTAAATCCTCCAAAACTAACTACAGTTCATTTATGTTCATACAAAATGAATCAAAGATATGATTGGAAGATCTTAAGGATGCCTCAGATCAAATTTGTAATCATGGATTCCTGAATATCCTGGAAAAGCAAGAAAATAGAAAGATTTAGATGCATTTCTAATCATTAATTCACACAATTCGAATTAACATAACTGGCTACAGAATCTTGCGATTCTATAGCTAGTTATTAGTAAATGAAAACCAATTTATTGTAAAATAAAGCAATCTAATTTTTAACAAATAATCCTATTTTAAGATGAGGAATCATACCTCCAACTATGAAATCAAATTGTATCATGCAACCTTGGAATTCACAATGGCTGTTGCAACCTCCACGTTTTTAAATACTACATTGCCTGTTGTCTTTATATGTTTTTCTTTGCCTTGAATAACATATTAGAGTATTTGGTTTTCGCTGGTTAAGACATCAATCTGATCCTTTAAAGCCTTAACCCGTGACTATAGGATAGGGATATCAGTATAATATCTATCAATCCATGATAGACAGAATTCACATTTTGACTGTGCAACGGTTGCATGGGAACAAACTTG
This sequence comes from Picea sitchensis, assembly GCA_010110895.2. Taxonomy (NCBI): domain Eukaryota; kingdom Viridiplantae; phylum Streptophyta; class Pinopsida; order Pinales; family Pinaceae; genus Picea; species Picea sitchensis. Next base: position 17,671 of record SNQJ01S0022567.1, read on the forward strand.
GTTGTGAACCGGAGCACCTTCCATACTGACAGTGGATTCATTAACCAATTTGACACCAGGAAACTCTGGATTATTTTTAAGACAGGGAGGTAAATTGTCAACAAAATTGTAGGGCCGATCAAGGTGTGGCTCGAATGACTGAAAGTCTTCTGCAGTGAGGAACCTATCGATCTCAGAGTCTGAACTCTCGTGGACTTCGATCATACTGATCCAACTCGAATGAGAGTTTGACTTGTTACGAAGCCTCCTAGAAATTAGCCTCCCGGCTCTCTTGTTCTTAAAATTTATATCAATATTGTTCTTAGATCTCTTTCCTGTAGGTTTCTTTAAACTTTTAACATAGTCATTTGGATGTATAATCTGATGATAGGCCTGTTCAATAACTTTTGGATCGGTCAAGGGTTTGTTGTAAGGGGGTGAGATACAGGTCTGGGGAGGTGAGAGAGACGTCATAGGGTGGACAAGGGTCTCCTCAACCACAAGTTTATATGCCTCCTCTATATTAGGGTTACCATATCTGTTTTGGGTTATGAATGAATCCCAGCTGTCATTCTGTAACTCTAATTGATGCATGAGCAGGATTTTAATTAGGCCGTGATGGAAAAGGCTAGAGTCTGACCTGTTTTTTGTATCTTTTGCCCATTTTGTAAAGACTCCTCAGTAAGTAATATGACATATTCAAAGGGAAACCCATAAAAATCATAAGCAGACGCAAATGGTACAAAAATACAAGCCCGAAACGTCCCTCACAGGTAACAAATTTCTTTACCACAGTGAGAAAATCATGCCACTGAGATTTTAGGAAGGAAATGGGCATACCTTTATCACACCCTTTTATTTTTCGAGATGTAAACAGCGGGCTCCAAGGAACTTCTTCCACTTTTTCATTTTTAAACCACCTTTGACCGCTTGCTGGTAGCTCTGTATCTTGACTCAAGAAATCCTTAGTAACCTCCAATTTCACATCACCCACCTTCGCTCTACACCCATCGAATGAGAAAGCGAATTCCTGGGCAACTTGTAAATTGAAACCCTAAAACTTCCTAATGAAAACGAGCCAGCCACTTCTCTCCAAATCTTCTCTGGCATCGTCATATAAGAGCATATTTTGAATGTCGTTTGGTTCAACTCTCACAACAGGAGCCATGATGGATGAGAGGGTAATGAATCAGACATAGCACACAGAGAGGGTTTACAAAGACAGTCCAAAGCCATAACCCGAGCCCGTGAAATTTCAACAGTGAGCAGAGTATGAACATAAACTCATAACAATTAGATGGGTGTTTAATTGAAATGCACACAAAGAGGATTTGCAAAGCCCAAGGCCAGTGTTGGGAATGATGTTTTCCTACAAATCATAATGCCACTTTTGCATCTAGTACGAGTCTAGGACTATATCATTAAAATGGAAATAAGTGTGTGCATCGTGGGTTCTATCACAAGGTTTGGGTAAATAAAAAATCAAAGGTTTAGCAAAAGAAACGTATAGCCAAGACTCAAACAAAACCATACCAAAATCAAATCGTGGGAGTCCTTTGTTTATATAACCATCAATATCTAAGCATGCTTGGTGTTGAAAGGATCGAAACAAAGAGAGTAACTCTTCATGGCAAGGAACCAAACTTCATTAATAAACTGTATGAACAATTTTCCTTTGACAAAATTTTAGAACAGAAACGTAACACAGTCGCAAATTTTCATGCTTCGTATTCATGCTTCCATTCATGAATGAAGCATGAAAGAAAATAATAGGAAAAAGTGACAACTTACAACAGTCGTTTCAAAAATTGCGTCATGAAGAGTAATAAAAACAAATAACTCTGGTTAGGCAGCTATGTAGATCAATTAATTGATATAAAAAGTTAACAAACATGTTCAGCTGCCAACAAGATCCTGCTAGATCCAACCACCTTTTGTAAAATATGGTCCATTTTGGGTAAAGGGTAATTGTCTTTGAGGGATACTTTGTTCAGATTTCTGAAATCTATACAGAGTCTGATCTCGCCAGTTTTCTTCCTGGTTGGAACTAGGTTAGAAACCCATTTAGAAAATCTCAAGGGGACTATAATCTTGGCATCATACATCTTTTTTATTTCTTTCTCTATCAGGGGAAGCAACTTAAGATTAATTCTCCTAAGTTTCCGTCTGAAAGGTTTGTGTTCTTATTTTATGGGAATGCGGTGTTGTATGATACTTGTGTCATAGGATTTTAAGTCCTCATAACCCCAAGAAAAAACATCTATATATTCCTTAAAAAGTGCAATGTATTTGCTTTTTTTCTTTGGTGGCAGGGATTTAGATAGTTTTACCATTTTGGGGTTTTCTTCTGTTCCTATGTTGCAATCTTCAACCTCTTTACCGCTAGCTTCAATTTTAGGTTTTTTGGCCACATCATTAAAATCAAACAAATCTTCCAATGGAACTAAATCTCTAGGTAATACATTATTTTTCAATTGCATAATATTGTAATCTACATCATTTTCATTGAATTCTTCATCATCTATTGTATATACACTGTTATTCTCAAAAGAATATTTATTTACAATTTCGTCACCATTTTCTAAATCTATGTTTATACATTCAAACTCCTTTTTACATTGTAGAAAATCTTCAATTTGATCATCATTTCCAAATACCTGCCAATATCTGATGTTGTCAGGAATGGTGGGTCTGCACTTCACTTCCACTGTGTACTTGTGAGTGGGACGAAAAGGGATTTTACAGGTAGCTGTTGATGTAGTTAGTCCGTCTGCGAGTATATTTTGTCCCCTAGACATCACCTACACGCCAACCTTAGTAAAGCATTGAAGAGCATCTAAAACAACATTCCTATAGGTTCTAAGTCTAGAATGTTTTACTGCATACTCACCTTTGATTTGCTTGATAATCAATTCAGAATCACCCCTTACCATTATCTGCTTAGCACCAACCTTCTTCAACAATTTCAGGCCGAGCATTAAAGCCTCATAATCGGATATGTTGTTAGTACATTGGAATTTCAATTTATAGGAATGATTCTTGGAGTATTTTGATTGTGGTTATGCATCCACACTCCCTCTCCAGCCCCTTCTTTAATCACATCACCATCATAGTTCGTGCTCCAGAAGTCTGCTGACAATTCCTCACTTTCTTCAATCATGGGGTTTCTTACTTTGACAACTACTTTATCATCCTTTGGATCGGGTGCGTCATCCTCCAGTTGTGCGATTTGTTCTTCAAAATCACCGTCGTTATATAGAATGAAAGAATCCAGGTTAGAGTGCGTGAAATATAGTGGGTAATTGTGTGGATTTTCCTAACTACTGACCATATACTTCATCAGTGTTTCCCTGTAAAGTCTTCTCTGTTGACCGAAAATTGGAATGGTGGCGTAGGAAATATCGAGCTGTAGGGTTCCTCTCAATTTAGCTCCCCAAGACCTTGACAGCAGCATCCCATACTTGGGGGGAATATCTGCCACGACGATGTTCATCACCAAACTCTTCGTCGGGATTTGAGCCAAGGTGATGCATAATTCTTTAATCAGGCCTATACATTTGACCTTGTTGGAGTCAAAAGAATGCAAATCTTTGTAGGGTCTGGTGACCTCGAGTCCCAACTTTTCCATCCTGGCTTTGGGCATTGGGTTGTGAGAGGCGCCCAAATCTAGCATAGCGTTGTGTAATATCATATCGTGGATATTTAGGATGATGTAAAAAGTGGCCACGACGCCATTATCAGTTTGAAAATCAACTTCAGGACTGAACATGAGCTCAGGTCGATCATCGACAATGTTAACGGTGTCAGAGTGGTGTACAGATATGACATTCAAGGCTTTGGTACCTATATCGGGTTCGATGCTTAAAGATTTTATCACCTGAGACCTGTAAGCATTCTTGTTCATCAACTCGAAGAGGGGAATGGGAATCTTCAATTTTGCTAGTTCCCCTTCAAGGCTGAAAGGAGCAGTGGTTTTGTTTAAACCCTGTACTTTTGATTTATCGATAGAAACTCTATGAGCAAGCGCACCTGTTTTAGTGGTCGATGAAAATTCTGTCTGACTTGATCTCTTAAGAATTTATAGAGTTTTTTGTGCGAGAGATTCAACGTCATTCCGCCCAGGGGCTTTCTTGGGAAGGTTTTCTGAGGTTTTCTTGGTTTCGGTAGCCTTCTTCGGAGAGTTCTCGTTAGTCTTCCTACTCCGCAAGTTATACTACCTGTGAACCTCCATTATAGCGTTCTCAAAGGCTTGTTGTTCTGTTTTCTCAACTTCCTCATTTACCTATGTTTGTGAAAGGATAAATATTTCATGTTATTCCCGGGTGAGGAAAATAGATTCATGATCGTGATCATGATCGCCCATTAGATTTATATGAGTATCATCAAACTCCTCAATTACTTCCTCCCCATCATCAGCATATTTTTCCTGGAGAGGTGGTCTAATCTATTGATCAGGTCCCCTTTGTTCTCGTTGATCTCTAAGATCCCTCTGTCTAATCTGAGGTGGATTTCTTCTAAACTTTGGGTTCCTGATTTGAGGGGCAACTCGGTTCTCTCTAGGTGGGTTCCTGTCAGTCATGGTGAGTCTCTCCATCATTTTCTCCATAGCTCTGGCAAGAGAGTCTAATTTGGCATCTGATGAAGAAGTAGAAGGTTCTTCTTTGATGGTAACCCTCTTTTTTGTTCTTTGTCTGGCCCTTCTGGCCAAAAGAATTTCTTCTACATTGACGACACTTCTTTTCATGTCTTCCAGAGTTGTTGTGTTTATTTCTCTCAATTGATATGACATGTCGGCGTCAAAACCATCAGGGAAATTTATTAACGCCAAACCTTGTGGTGGTTTGATTTCAGTCGGGATAGCATTGTATAAATTGTTGAAATGAGTGCAGTAATCCTGCATCGTCTCTCTGGGGTTCCTCCTAATGTTCTCATATTCAGACAGGATTTGGAGAGGATTTTTCTTTACCTCCCACCAGTCAAGGAAAATCCGATGAAAACTAGCAATATCAGTAATGGTAGCAGCGCGTAAAGTTTTGAACCACTTTTTCACTTCTCCAGTCAGGATTTTGCGCAAATAATCTCATCTGCACATCATCCTCGTCTACTTCCTACAGGTCAAAGTAATCGTTCATTTTTTCAACATGTTGTTGTGCATTCAAGGGACTAGTACTATCAAACTATGGGAGTCTGGTTTGATAATATTGGGGCATGTCATGTAAAGGAGCAACCAATACCAATGGAGCATATCTTTCCACCATGATTGGTGGAGGAGGCTAACCAACAACCTGTGTGACAGGGGAGGAAATGCCTGAAGATATAGAGGACAAAGAGCTTGGAGGGATGGAGTGACCTGGTGTGGGTTTAGCAGAAACTGCAAAAATAGTTAAAGAAGGAAGTTCGATGGACTATTGAAGATGGATTTTGTCTAAGGCTTGACCAAGATTTGCGACTAGGTCTTCGAGTTTATCGGTCTCGGGGTGAAAATGTTGATTAACTTTAGTTCTAGGAGAACATATCTTAGGGGTTCTGGGCTGAAAAAAAGTTTGGTCCAAGACCGTTTTACAGACAAAACTGTTAGATTTTGTCCTGAAAAGACTTGTTTGGAAGGGGATTTCAGGCTCAAGGTCTGGAAGAATACCTAACTTCTATGGGATGGACAAAGACCTTGGAAGTGATTTGTTACGTCTCGAAATTTCTATAGTGTTTTTCTTCCTGAGTAGTCTTTCGGGGTTATCTATTACTATTGTAGGTTCTGGGTCAGGGTGTGATATGGTAGAAATTCTTTTGGGATCCAGAACTATTGATTTTATTCTTCCTTTGGACATTTTAACTACTTATATACAAACTTTAATAACCTATAAACATTATTTCCAGATAAAATTTAGAGTTTGTGTTTCTTCCAGAAATAAAGTTGTCCTTGTTCTAGGAAAAAGAAAAAAAGGGGTGGAAAGTTTGTTCAATAACGTTAGAAGAAAAAAACGTTTAAAACTATAAAAGATAACGTCAGAAGAAAAAACGTTTAAATCTATAAAAGATTAAGAATAGAGTACACAATGGCAAATTCTACAACTTTGACTTCTTTTAAAGATTAGATTTAGAAAGAAAATATGATAACAGAGAAGGAAAAAATTTTACACAGAAAAATGAAACTTCACCAACAATGAACACGCATGAATCCTGTGAAATTTCTCTTTGTATTAATGGGATAAATTCTTGATAAAAATTACAGCAATTAGAGCTTGCTTGGGTGTAAAGATCAACAACCCTCAATACATCTAAGTTGGAAATAGTTATAATAAAAGTTACAACGACCCTGTCATTATTGATCAAAACGTGATGGAGTCTAACTCTAACTAACTAACTAACAAAATGCAGAAATGTAGTAACTAATGACGATGTGTCAAATCTCTCATGCTAATTTCGGGGAAGACCGTTGGTGAGTCATTCAGATGACTTCGACTGCGTTGGACGATGAGATGGATGAGGCTTTACCTTTACTCAATCAATTCGCATAGCTCATCCCATATTTGTGTGTTCGGGATGGTAACTTTCAATATCCAGCGGTAGACTTCGTCCATCTCGGTGTATTTAGCGAAATTCGGCTTGATGAGGAAGATGTACTTGATTTCGTGTTGTATGCTGAGGTCATGTTGCAGAGTCTCCAAGAACGCTTTGCCCATGATGTTGCCTTGTGTCCCTGAAAACTTGGAATTGTCTTTGGCCATGGTAGATATCCTTTGCTTGTAATCAGACAAAGTCATTAATTTATCATTTTGGACACGTAGATCGAGAAAACCCTTTTTCTGTAAGGCTTCAATATTGCTAAAAAATCTCTGAACTCCAATGTCCATATTCTGAGCCTTTTCCTCCAACTATAACATTAATCCTTTTTTAGTCAACACTCTTTTTACTTCTAGGATAGTCTTTGTTTTGTCTTCGACTTTCAATTCTTCCATCTCTTCTCTGGTTTTTGAGTTCAGAAACTTGATGATCTCGTTGGTTGTCGAGGGCATCTCACCCAGCTCTGTTCTTATCCTGTCAATGGCCTACCTACTCTTTAACACCAGATCAGGTTGCTCGAACATGATTTGCACCATGGGCCAAATTTCATTTATGGATTTTGAGATATCTATCCATATATTTTTCTTAGCCTCTGCTAATGTCTTACCTGCAACTATTTGTTTCTGGAGTTGTTGTATTTCTTGCTTAAGATTATCTACTGCCTGTCTCTCAACATTGTATCTTGTTTGGAAAGAATATTTGAGTTCCTGGAGATTTTCAACCTCCCTTTTCAACCTATTAATCTTTGTTTCCTGCAGATTCATTTCCTCCATGGACTTTGTTACCTCCACAGTTTTTTCCAGTGCTGTCAATGGAGTTGCTGATGGAATTTCTGCAGTAGTGGTTGTTGGCATAGTTGTTGTACTGACTTCAGTGATGGGAACTGCACTCAATGGAATGACTTCCATCGGGATCAAATGTTCCTTCTCTTTCAATAACTTTTCCAACTCTGTCTCCATTTCCCTGAGCTGTGCGTTCTGCTGAATGATAAATTTCAACAATTCTTCTTTCTCATTTTCTTCCTCAGTTATTTCTTTAGCTTGTGAATCCTCAGTTGGTGGCAATTTCAGCTATTTTCTTAGATATTCAATTCCATCATTCTTCTTCTTTATCATCTCCTCTATTTCTTTTACATTTGAGGGAGCGTACCCGATCTTGAGCACCAACTCCTCTAAGGATTTTACTATGTTGTCTTTTGCAAAAGAGGATATCTTTTCCAACTTCAATTGGGTATGAGCATTGCTTAAAGATACCTATAACTTAGCTACGGTAGAGGAAGCATGTGCTAATGTGGAGAAAACAATTTCTCTAGTCTGTCTATGCAAATCCATCTAGTTAGCTGGATGGACTTGTTTAGTGTCAAAAACAATAGTTGACCTCTTGTAGTCAATGATCTCTTTGGGTTGAGGCACCTGTGCTTGCAAGAATGCCAGATGCATTCTTCCTTTCTCTGTGTCAAAGGATGACAATAGTTTGTGTTGTGTTGTGGAGGTTTGCTTCCAGAACTAGGAGTAGGTGCTATTAGTTAGCATCTGGTTCTTCTTTTTAATCATATCAAATTTCTCAAAAATGCTTACATGCATAGATCCTTGTGGAGCTTGAGTGGTCACAACTATCTCTATCTGCTTCTTTGAAGAATAAGTTGACACCACCTGCTATCTTCTTTCAATCACTATGGCAAAGTAGGGCTCTTCCTCACCAAACATGTGAGTAGCATGAGTGGTTTTGGGTTTCTTGTTGTATACCTGAAAATCTTCGGCCGATACCTCAGTGATTAAAGGTGAATCATCCTTTCTTGGCCTTTTTTCCTTGCGTACCTGTGGAGTGGAAGTTAGTGAAAAAGAGATTGAAGCGGATTCCTGTGGCTCTGTATCTACCAGAGTGTTTGTTTCCCACTCTATCTGGCTCACATATTTTTCAATTTTTGGTTTGAGAGTTTGAGCATAAGGTGAACTTTTTTTCTTGGATCTCATCTCTACAATGATCCCACTGGGGTCATATCACCAAATAAAATTGGTGTTGAATTTCATTTCCCTCAATAATTTATCTGCCTCTTCCCGAGCAGCTCGATTGTTGCAGATAAACGGTCCTATTTTCCCCTTGATCCTCATCTGTTGTTTTTTATTTAGAGACACAAAATGGATGTCATCTGAGTTTATCATTTGACGAATATACTCCAGTGCGAATATTCGAATTGGCACATACTTGGGCAACTTGTATGGAGCTAGTTCACACCCATACACTATGATTTCTGTGTGATTCTGGTATAGGAACCAGTCCCCGGTCTTTGCGAGATCCAAAAGGTGTAGAACCCTTTGGATCTCCTCGTTTATCCTCGGCTCCAGTCTTCCACTAAGCATGCCTACCACTGGATGATAGAATAGCTCGATGAATTGTTTGAAAGTGAACTTAGTGGAGCTTCTCTTGAGCAGCGACGTCCATAAAGTGACAGCTTGAGGTTTTCCTTCCTTGTCCATCTTCTGCATGTTAAAGGAAAAAATTTCCACTTGATAGAACATGAACATGTAGGCCAGTATTGAAGAATACCGGAACATGCCTTCTATAGGGAAATTTGCCAACTGGACGTGCAGGTTCTTAGCTAAGAAACTGTTGTAGTCGAAATGGGTGGCCACTTTCTCTTCAGCAGAGAAAATGGACAGGAAACCTAAGATAGGTTCATCCACCCATTCGTCTGAGAAATGACTGAGAAAACAACACACTGTTGAGATAATCTGATTTGCCTTTTCGGAAAATATAGACGAGTGATAGGGAGGATTCTTCTTAGGGAATTGGGAATCTTGTGGAAGGAACAACTCAAAGATTTGTTCTCTTTTGGGAAAGGTCAGGTTCTGATACAATTCTGTCAGTATTTCAATTGTGAGGGGAGAACGGGGTTCAACTTTGGGCACTTGCATCATATGATCAATGGCATCGGGTGAAATAAGAAAAAGGGTTTCTCCAGATGAAGATACAATAGCTCTCTGATTAGGGAGGTAGTGTGCTTGGCACTTGAGGGCGAACTCAGGAAAGTGATAGACTTGGGGAAAAATATACAGATGGATATTTGACTGCCAAAGCCTGATTTCATTGCTTTGATCGATGAAGGTGTCTCTGAGCCATGACTGTAGCTCAGCAAAGTCGAATTCAGATTTGGTTTATGAGATTAGATAGTCTTTGTCTTCTAATGGGATCCGGTTGAGATCGACAGGAGGTGGGAGAAAATGATTTTCCTCTACATTTGATTTTTTAATTTTGGGCGCCATTGATTTCCTCCGGTACATGCACACTGAACACACGTTAGTAGATGAAAAACTCTGGTTGGATGAGGTGTTGTAGAGGCAAAGGAAAATGAGTCTCTGATACACATGGAGTGTGAGTGGAATGGGAACTGACTGAAATGGGGTTGAATTTGAGTGAACGAGTATCCGTTGGGCGAAGAAGGATAGGTCAGATGAACAATGGGTATGTGGCAAGTCATAAATGGCAAAAGGATCATTTAGAGAGTGAGAGGGTAAGGTAAAGGAAATCTAACGTGTGAAAATGATTGACGTGCAAAATGGTGATTGGGAGATGAACAGAATGGATATGACCTGTAACGGTTAGCTGGAGGGGACATGCTGACGGGGTCGTGACATGGAACTGGAAGAGGGTAGTTGTGGGATATGACACCTCAGGATGATAGTGGCGAGTTGGTAAAATCATAGGCTTCAAATGTTTGGAGAGGGGAGTTAGGATGCAATGAGGTGATGCCATGTTGGGATGGGGCCCGCCTGGACTTTGCTTCATTTCAGACCCCCCCCTCACCGTTAAAGGTTGAAAGGTCAATGGGGTCTGGGATCCTTTGTTGATTGTTAATTTGGGCGGAGCTGGATCCGCCACTGATTTGGGCGCATTCTTTAAACACCATGTCAGAACTCCCCCGACCACTTGTTAGAACCCTATATAATAGGGAATCAGTGTTCTGAATAATATTTATCTTTTTCAGGCATATGTGTTTTCTCATGACGCATGGCAAAGGCGGTGGAAAGTGCCCGACACTGACCAAGCATAAGATGAGTGCTTGCGCGCGAGCTTCAAAGCGAGTTCCGGTGCATTTTTAGCAACAAATTGTGAAGTGTTTTGAAATGGCAAAATTTGACTCTTGGGGGTAAATGAAAAGTTGGGTTCAGTAGCCTAATTTGGGTTTTTTATCTATGTTTGGTGAATTTAGCAAAAAGTGGCCCCTCGGCCTTTATGCAGAGTTTTATGCAAAAAAATGACAAATATTCTTCCAAAACGTATATTGGCCTAGGGCCAACCTCTGAGCACTCACCGAGGATAAGCACCGTGTCATGCACCAACAACAAACACACAAGCCAGTGCTAGTGCCAACACCAAACCCCAAAGCCCAAGCCTCGGGATCACTTCATCGAAACACTTTGCAGCTATTGGCATATATCAATACCCATGTGTATTCTCTTCTCGTGAATGTGGGATATTGCCCACAGAAAGTCGAAAAATATATAAAACACAACTTCTAAACCCTATGCCAGATGTTTGAACCAGATTCAAGGTGTCAAACGCATGCATAGAAGGTTATGAGGTGTCAAGGGATATCATCGGGCCACATTCAGTTAAATATCTAGAATCGTTAATATGTAGACAGAGGTTTGGCACCAAGCAGAGTTGAAAAGCCCACACACAGACAATCTCCAACCACAACAGAAGAAGAAAATGCTGAGGTTGAAAGTTTTGGGCGCCCGAATCATGGGCGACGGTGCTACCAGGCGTTTCCAACCCCTCTGCATGTCTTTCAGTTCCAGCCACTGGTATTCCAAGGTTGCGAAAGCTAGTTCTAATCATGAGTTGTCTGAGGTCTGTGGCTTATCTTGGAGTTTGGATCAAATGGAGTGGGCACGGAGGACCACTCTTCGAAATCTCAAGGAAGAGGTATATACAGGAATCGGGATGATGTTAAGAAATACGGGGGGAATCTGCAAGAATGGGATACGAAAGAGTCACAAACCAAAGATCAAATGCAAGCGGGTGTTTTTTATTCATTCTCAACCATTAAAGATCATTTATATGCTTTGGAGGTGAATGAATCAGATCATTGCAAATCTAATGATGACTTGAAAAATCATATCCCCAGTAGTATATCTGATGATGCATCTTGCAGTCAACCAGTTACCTTTGAATTTGAAAATCCCGGTCCCTCCTCTGGGGGCAATTTGCATTCTGTTCCAGCATCACAAAGTGAAAAATCCCACAGGGAATTGCATGGGGTTTCTCTTTCTGATGGAAACCAGAGATCTGGGATAGAAAGGAGAAGGAAAGGAAATAAGTTTGCAAATTTAACTGGATGTAGATATCAGGAGTTTGATAAAGAAGATACTGGCAGGTTTTATAGAGAAAACCAACCTTTCAGTGATCGTGATTTGCGAGATAAATATTGCAATGAAAATAGGTCAATTGTCCCTTGACTCCATAAGGACTTTGATTCTGACGCCAATCAAGGGATGGTGATGGCTAAACAGCATCAACAACGACAGTCAATGAGGCTTACACAAAATGAAATTCAATATCGTGTTGATCTGGAGATGCTTACAGCATGGTTTCTTTTAATTTATGAATCTCTCATACCTGGAAAGGAGGAAGAAACCAAGAGAAAACGATCGATCTTCTGTTTAGAAAAGGTGATAAATAGAGTGTGTCCAGGGCTCGGTTACACTTGTTTGGGTCATGTGCTAATGATTTTGGAGTGTCTAAAAGTGATATAGATATTTGTCTTTCAATTGATGATGAAGAATCTAGCAAGCCTGAACTTGTCTTAAAGTTAGCAGAGATTCTGCAAGCTGAAGATATGCATAATGTGCAGGTTCTGACCCATGCTCGAGTACCTATTGTGAAATTCACTGACCCACTAACTGGAATTTCCTGTGACATTTGCATCAATAATATCCTAGCAGTTGTAAATACAAAGCTTCTCTATGATTATGCACAAATAGATGTCCATTTACAGCAACTTGCATTCATGGTAAAGCATGAGGCATTTAAATGTGCAGATTAATGATCAAAGGGATTCATCCGAGTGGTTGAGAAGGAGCACTAAACATTTGGCAGTGAGAAAGATAGCATGCTTATACACAGTGGTCGATCTACTACACTTGTCATCAATTTCATGATGCAGTCACAGGTGGCAGAGCAATTCCTAATGCAGTCACAGGTGGCAGAGCAATCCCAAGCTCTAGAGGAAAACTCGACAATTGGCAAAGGACAGTTTCAAACATTCCCTGTCTAAGAAGATTCGACTCCAGCCAGTCTCCAACAAACTCCAGCATCCACGACTGCGGCATTCATTGGTGTTTGATGCTGTTACAGTCTATTTTCCAGCGAATCCTAAACATCCTCCAATATGCGAGATGTTGAGGCAATAGTTACCAATTGTAATTTTCCCTTTAATTTGTTGTTCGATTTGTTTGAGGAAACAATTGACATGTGTAAATCTTGGTAACTGTTTTCTATTTTCAGAAAACAGAGGTAGAGCTCGAATCTTGGAGGACAGATAGCATTTTTTGTATTTATGCATATGAAAAAGACAGAAGGGGGGGTTCGACTAGGCTGAGAGGAGAGGGTTTAGACCTGTGTGAGAGGTTTCAACCTGAATTTTTAATTTTCTTTGATGGAGCAGAGGGTTGTGCTTGACCAGAAAACTTCTTTCTTTAATTTTAAATGATCAATCAATGATGGACATGTTATTTTTGCTACAGGATTCTTGTGTGGATGTATTGGTGGTGTTTTTTCTCTGTTAAAGTATTTTCCTGTCCTCTTTACATTTGTTTTCAATTTCTTATTATCAGAAGAACAGTAATAGAGCAGAATTTAGCAGCAGATACTCTGCATCTGATCTTGTGATAATATTTATGTTTTCTTCTAAAAGCCCAGTTTAGGAATTCTTAGCTTCTCCTTTGCCTGGATTTTTCCTCCCCTATTTCTTCCTCAAATCGACATCATCAAAACTTATTTCGATCCAATATTTTTGCTACCTTGCCCTGTGTAAGAGCTTTGTCCAGATTTGAGAATGAAACACATGTTAAAGCGCAGACCCTATTTGCCCAATGGCCCTCCTTGCTGTCCCAAAGCGACCATTTAAAAACCCCAACCCCATACTTTCATTACGTTTATAGCTAGCCTAGCATCTATCCTATCCCATATTAGGTTAATTCAGAAAGAGAGATCCCTCTCTGAGTCTTGGAGGGCTAGATCCAAGATTCAAATTGGTTCGAGGTTACCTCTGTGATTGCCTCCGCAGCCTTAGGCAAATTACAGAGCGCTAACACCACTAAAGGTAGAACGGTCAAGGGGGTCTGGAATCTCCTGTGGACCGTCTGATTACACGCTGATGGGATGACCATAGATCTGAGCACGCCTTTTAGACACCTTTTCGGACCCCGCCCCCACCGTTAAAGGTCGAATGATCAGGGGGTCCAGAGTCTCCTGTGGACCGTAGATCTGGGCGCCAACAACTCAGTCGTAGATCTAGGCCCGATCTTTAATCTCCAGGGAACAATTCAATATATGATGCAGAACTTAGGCTAAATGACTTTTTGTGGGTTTTGTGCGCAGCTTCTTTTGCTTGTTATCGGCATGGGGTTTAGAAAAACATTTCATCATCAAGATTATGCACTTTCCATCGATCATCTTACACATTTTATTGAAAATAAAACAACTAACCTATGTCCTAACCTACTCCTTTGCGCCTTTAGCCCAACTTGAACTGTTGGGCTAAGAAAATACTCTGCCTAGGGGCTATTTGACCAAGATTAGACTGTTTGGTCAAACTTATTCACTAACTAACCTAATTACTTGGCTAAGGTTAGACAATTTAGCCAAGATTATTCACTAATATTAGATACTTAAATTCAAAAGACTTGACCATGTTTAAACTGTATGGATCAAGTCATTGTCATTTCATGGGGCTTAATCCTTTTTCTTTTGCCCTCTTTTATTTTTTTTCATTTTTTCTTTTTCTGTTTCTTTTCTTTTCATTCCTTTTTCTTTTCTTTTTTCTTTTAGAATGTAGCAATATTTGCAAGTCAAAAAAATTAAAGGGACAAAATTACAATCAACATTTGATCCTATAAATTATAAGGTTATAACAGTTGGCAGCTCTTTATTGTGGGCAATTTGAAATCCTAGAGAGGATTGAGCTTGTAGCATACATGCTTTCCTTGCCTACATCAATGACCATTCATAATGTATTTCATGTATCATTTCTTAGAAATATATACTTGATGCTAATCATGTTATTGATTGGAATGTGATTCAAGTGGAGCAAGAAGGTGCTTTCCAAGTACATTTGGTACGCATTCTGGACCGGAAAATCAAACAGCTCCGGAATCGAGCCATAGGGCTTGTAAAGGTCTAATGGACTTGGTACGGTCTTAAGGATACAACTTGGGAGCATGAAGATGCTATGCAAGCAGAATACCCACATATTTTTTAGTATTTTTTAAATTTTGGTTGTATATGTGTACATAATGCACTGAGGACAATGCATAAATAAGGGGAGGGGATTTTAATACCCCTAGGTCGAACCCCAATTGTAAATGTACTTAAGTGGTGAGTTTTTTTATATCATTTTGCATGCACCTTTCATGGTATGGTGCGCACATGTACTGTGCACTAAAATGATGAAGTGTGCACATTCCAAGATACAGTGCGCAACAAACTTAAGTGCGCGCGATTTTGAGGCCAGGGAGCCTTGGTGTATAAGTTATGTTGTATGGGCTGGTGAGCCAATTATTATAAGCTAGGAGGCTTATGTGTTGAATTAGGCTAGAGAGGCTAGATGCTAAAGGCCAGTCAACCTATTTTGGTATATGTCTCATCATTAATATAATACATCGTTGCATGTAGACCGACCATAATAAAAGAGTATGGGGGACTAAAATTCACTATTTAGATAAATGGGGGGATACAAGTTAAGGAAAAGGGATAAGCTAGGGAGATTAAGCCAAAAGGGAATATAATATTAATATTCCTTAAAGTATAAAGTTTGGATAATTATTTTATGTTAAGTTCTAAGGATGGGGACAAGTGGACTAAAGTAGTTCTCAACATGACAAGTGTCAAGTTGGGAACATGCATACATATAACTTGGAATTAGTTAGTTTTCACATTCATTCCATGATCATGCACTCACTCATTCAGCTATTCTCGATACCTTTCTATTACTATCACTGCACCTGTACCCATACCCATACACTTACATGTACCTGGTTAGCTTAGGAGTTGGACTGAAGCAGCGGGTTGTCAGGCCCGTGGGAGATTGAAGAGGCGGGTTGTCATGCCCGTGAGAAAATATGTCTAGGTGAGATAATTGTTGGGAATTGATTCCCAAATGTGATCAACTACAACTACAGGTCTCTGAGACTTCCTGACCGGCATGTTGCTGATGTTGATACTGAGAGGGGGGTGAATCAGTATCAAGTACAGTTTAAAACCTTTTTCAACTTATACTTAAACCATTCAACTATATCCAATGAGAAATGAACAATAGTATAAGAGTTACACCAATACACCACAATACACCATGCAC
>SNQJ01S0022567.1:56527-81195 GCA_010110895.2 Picea sitchensis
CCATATTTCTTCCCCCCCCGCCTTACTTTACCCTCACCTTACCCCCTCACATCACCTTACCTCACTCTCCCTACTCCACTAAAAACATTTCTCCCCTTCTCCATACACTACCCTCTCCTTACCCCCTATCTTCCACCTTCTCCCCATACTTAACCATATTTCAAACAATTTCCGAGAATTACCAACCAATCAAATTACTACACATGGAAACCACTCCCTTCATGACATGTGGCGACTAAGTATTGGTGACACATGGAAACTTTACAGCCAATAGGGTGATTACATGTGGTGATGAATGGGAGTGTGACATGAAGAATATCGAGTAACCTATCACATTGTGACACGTGGAATATGACTCATCACCACTAGGCATTGACTGGGCATGATGTGGAGGATGATTGGGCAGCCAAAATTTTAGTTATAATTGTTTTGGTGTGAAAGGTATATCATGAGTGTTGGTTATACATTGAATGAACATGAATTAAATTTTTTTATATGGAATCCCTCACTTCATCCACATTACTAACGTCGATTTGGTGTTTATTTTATGTCAATTAACCAACATTTAATGGGTGTATAATGAAATTTGTCCATGTGAGTACAATGGTTTTTTTTTTTGAAAACACAGGTATTCCAACAGAGGATGAACACCTTCAGTAACCACTCACAAAGCTAGATAAAAAAATAAACACACCAATTCTTTACGTGGTAAAACCCCTGTGGGGAAACATCCACGACCCTAGCCAATGTGGCCACTTTAGGAAATTTATCAATGCAAAAGAAAAATATTACAAAGAATTTCTCATAATCGATCATCAACAAATGACCCTCCATGATCTTTAAATATAGATCATGGACCAATCGGGTGTTGAGCCATAGATCAATGTTGTCATTAAGATCAAGGAGAACATGCGTCATTGAATCACTCTATGTTAGGAACATATTGTGACCGTTGGATTACAAATGTATACTAATGCATACTAAAGAAACACACTTTAACCTAACAACACATTAGACCAATTTGATATTAACTAACTCCTAATTGTCTAAATATCCTAACATCCCCCCTTAAGAACAACTTGGGATAGGATTGAAGGATTTACAAAGGAGGCACAATTGGAGAAAAAAGGAGGCATTATAGCCTATCCCCCCTTAATGAAAACTTCTTGAACTCCTAACATAGATCAAAGTTTGTAAAACTTCACTTCTGTAAGAGACTTTGTGAAACAATAAGCAACTTGATATTCTATAGGGTAGAAGAGCACTTCAATAACTTGATCATGAGTGAGCTTTCTAATGAAGTACACGTGTAGCTCGATGTGCTTGTTGCGTTGATGTTGAACTAGATCTTTGGTGAGCTTATTGGAACTCTGATTGTCACACTAGAGGGTGGTCAGATGTTATTGCTAGAATCCAAACTATGAAAGGATTTGTCGAAGCCGCAAAGATCTTCTTGACTTGCATTAATCGTTGCTCGGTACTATGCTTATGCTAAAGAAAGAGTAATAGCTTGTTGTTTCGTACAAGCCCAAGTGATAGGTCTAGAACCAAGACTGAAAACATAACCTACAATAGAATTTGTATCATTAGGATCGTCGACCCAATCCAAATCAGTGAAACCAACCGATAAAGGATTCCCCCCTAAATTGTAATGTATCCTAAATTGAATTGTACCCTAGACATACCAAAGTATCCTTTTAGTTTTTTTCTAATGGATTTCATGGGGTGTTTTCATATATTGGGAAACAATACCAATAACAAAGGAAATATGAAGTCGGGTATGAGTCAAATATAAGAGGATACCAACCAATTGACAATACAAAGTGGCATATATTTCAGGAGAAGTACAGGTGGCAACAAATTTGACTCCAAACTGGAAGGGAGAAGGGACTGGTTTATAATATTCCATGTGAAAATGGAGAATAAGGTCACAAGCATACTTAGACCAAGAAAGAAAAATTCCTTCCTTGGTTTGCAATACTTGGAGGCCAAGAAAATAATTCAAAAATCCTAAGTTTGTCATTTCAAATTTCTTTTTAAGGATGCATTTCACATGGGTTAAAATTTTAAGGCTACTACCAGTGAGGATTAGGGTTTAGGGTTTAGGGTTAAAAACAAATGTGCATAAGGCTAGCGATACCAGAGAAAGAAAAAATATTCTGAGAAAAGACTTGAACAGAGAGCTAGAACAGTTAAAACAATTAAAAGGACATAAGATGCGAAAAGAAAAATTGTATTATCAAACTAGTTTCGACCTTTAGGGTCTCATCAGTGATACAAATAAATCTTTTACAATGATGTCCTTTTATGGACTGCGTTCTAGCGCAAAAAGCAGAAGGATCCCAAAAGTCGGGTAGCTCAACCGTTGGAACAGTTGGCGAAGCCCGAGAGTTGGGAACAGAACTGACTGATCTGACAGATGGCAGAAAACTGACATATCCATTAGAAGTCGGAAAATCCGGAAACTGACATAACCATTGGAGATTGTCGCGGTCGGTCCCGAAAATTAGGCTGCAAAGCTGTATTATGAGATGAATTCCTATTTTCTTGGTATAGACATTTGGGTTAGAATGACATCTAGAAAATTCAGTGTCAAGAAGAAAGTTGTTCATTTTGGTATACCAAGCTCGAGGAGCTTGCTTGAGACCATAAAGAGATTTCTTAAGGCAACAAACAAGGCTAGAGTCATTTTGGACATAGCCAGGAGGTTGTTCCATGTAGAATTCTTCTTGCAAATCCCCATGCAAGAAGGAATATTTAACATCCATTTTATAGACCTCTCATTTATGTTAGGCGTAAAGGGATAAAACAAGGTGGACAAAATTCATTTTGGATATGGGGGCAAAGGTTTCATTATAGTTAATGCCTTCAACCTGAGAGAATCCTTTGGAAACTAGCTAGGTCTTGTGTCTTTCAACACTTCCATCTAATGCATACTTAGTTCTATATACCCATTTATATTTGATAATTTTTGTTCCTTTTGAAAGAGGTACAAGATCCCAAGTATCATTTTCCATTAAAGAACAATACTTTTCATTCATTGTTGTGTCCCAAAATCTAGATGCCCTGAAGCTTCTACAAATGTTCTAGATCATGAGTCTCTGAAACTTAAGCCAAAAGAGAAGAGGCTCATTGGAACTATGAACATGTCCGACATTGATTTGTAGGATCACCGCCAAGATCATTATATGCTTCTCATGTTGAACGAACCCCTATCAGAAGTGGTGGTACTAGTGCAAGTTCATGTTGAATGGAATCATCTAGAGGAAGGTGAGTAGGAAGAGATGATTTTTTTGTTGATTAATTGGGTTGGTTTTCATTGATGTCAACCCTTGAAGCAAGTATGTTAGCAAATTCTGGTAGCCACAACCGTATGGTTAAGGGACTTTAGTTTGATTGATGTATAATGGCATGACGTATAATATATTTTTAGGTAAGACTACTCTAGATAGATAGTACATGTCATGCCATTTCCGGTGATATGTGGAATGCCACATAACTCCTCACGGTTAGAGAGTTATGGCCTTGTGAAGTTGGAGAACCCTCATGAGTTATCTAGAAGGTCAAAGAAGTCAAAATTATTCTAGAAGCTCCTAGAAGAAGTTGACTAGTCAAGTGAGTGAAATTAGGAGTTAATCATGGGTTAAGTTGTTGCAATAAGAAAATAATTAAAAATAAATTCTTTGCAACTAGAAGTGGAGAATTTACTATTTGTAGAAAAGTGGGTTAGAAGTGGGTTAGCCCTAAAAGAAGGAAATTGGGTTAAGTTGGTTGAAAGGTAACCCCTTCACGAAGCTACATGGATGTATAAATAAGAGAGAAAGGCTCTCCTATTAGCACCTATTGAGCACATTGAATACCTATTATTCTATAAGGTTTATTGCAAGTACTCATTGATATATCTAAAGTTGCACAAGTCTGAGGTAGCATGAAGGGTTGACGACGAAAGTTTCGGAATTACAGAAAATACTGAAAAAACCCTAGTTTTTTAGGTGTATGCGGGCTGCAGTGGAGTAGGGCGTGTATGTACACGGGCTAGCAGTATAATAGGGTGCGTACATGAGGGAAACTCCTTATAAACTTGAGAATATGAATATATCAAGTCTCTAGAGTCTAAAAGCAAGCTCCCAAGAAGGTCTACAATGATCAGGTACATCAGATCTATCTACTGGTTCAAAAGGTATGTCTTATTTCTATGAGTAGTTATATTTTGTTGTCTACATGAGAAATGGTTATGGGGGTTTGAGTATTTTCCCTAGAGAGATTAGTGGTTGCATGGGACATTCTGTAGAATTCATACCTACAGAAATGCAATGTTGGTATAATCAATATTTATCATTGATACATCTTGTTAGTGTTGAGGAACATATTGTATTTATTGGCATATGGTTAAGGGTTTTTGTGGTACATGGTTGAGAGGTTGTAGTTGTGAAGTGGTTGATGTATTGAGAGGTTGTATATTAGAAAGGGTTTGATGTCTAGTCCATGTGAGGGTCATTATACTTGTACAACACATGACAAGAGAGATATAGACACATTTGGTTAAGGGATATGTATGAGGATATATGCACAGGGAAAAATTATAGTCTAGACACAGTGATATGTTGCAGGTTGATGTGACAGAGGTTGAAGAGGGTCAGAGTTTTCAGAGAGAGAAAACCCTATTTTTCAGAATGCATACGCAGGCTGCAATACAAATAGGCTGCATACATACCTGGGATGCAGTATAGATAAGGTGCATACATACGCATGCTACAGAACATACTAGTCACATATCTATTGTTTTTGGTTGTTACAGGCTCAGTTTAGGTACACTTTGATTACAGGGCAGGGTTACAGGTTGGATACAGGTTAGTGGTATAGGTTTATAGTGGTATATCTTACAATGACATTGTGGATGTGGTTTATTCATTTGACACTTATATTTCAGGGCGACAGAACGGGGCAAGGATAGGTGGTTGTATCCATGTTCCAGTTGTATCTAGAAAACATAGGGGGTTGTATCCTCCTTCTGGTTGTAGCCAGAGAATTGTGGAGTTTTATCTTTCCTCAGGTTGTATTCTGAAAATATAGGGGGTCAGAGCCTCCTTCCATTTGTAGCTGGAGAACAAAGGAATTTAGTGCTTCCAATGAAAGCAATTCTTAAAGACATATAATAAAAATAATTATGTGGTTTTCTCCCTCATTGGGTTTCCATGTAAAAATATTGGTGTACTGTGTATGTGTATGATTGTTCATTTTTTCATGGTTTATTTACTCTACACTTATTGGATGACAATTCTCTATTGATCATAAAGATAAATAACACTTTCATATTGTGGTTAAAAGGATTAAATTGCTCGATTATTGATTCATCCCCCTTTCAGTAATCCAACAATTGGTATCAGAGAAGGTTCCTTCAGGAATCAGTTTAACCACTGAAAGGTAGATCATGGAGAGCAACAATATGTATAAAAATGGAATACCACGGTTTGATGGACAAAACTATGCATTCTGGAGCAGAAGGATGAAAACATATGTACATGCACAGGGATTTGAGGTTTGGAAATAAGTTGTAGATGGATACAAAGGACCAGTAGTTCTGCCAACAAATGACAACGGAAAGAAACTCATTCTAAATAATTCAAAAGCCACAAATGCACTTTTGAATGGTCTTTGTGATTTGGTATATACAAAAGTTATACATTGTAGCTCCACTAAAGAGATTTGGGACAAACTTCAGAATATTTATGAAGGAGATTCAAAAGTCAAAGCAACAAAGCTTTAAAATTACAGAGGTCGATTCGAACAGCTAAAGATGAAGGAAGATGAGAATATTGCAGCTTAGTTCTTACGAGTTGAAAAAACAGTGAATGTAATAATAGGATTGGGAGAAGAAGTTGATGAATCTATAATTGTTCAAAAGGTACTAAGATCTCTTCCAATGAGATTTGATCCTAAGATCTTAGCACTATAAGAAAGAGCATATCTAGATTCAATAAGCATGGATGAACTACATGGAATCTTCACAGCCTATGAAATCATAATTGAACAGGAAAATCCAGGGATAAAATAAGTAGCATTCAAAGCATCCAAAAGGTCAAATAAAAAGAGCAAGAAAAAGGAAAAAGAATATAGCAGCAATAGTGACATCTCAGATGACGATGAAGAAGTGGCCAACTTTGTCAGAAGATTGAAAAATGGAACCGGCGACAGATATAAAGGTAAGCTTTCATTGATTTGTTTTAACTTTGATGGTATTGGTCATTTTTATAACAAATGTCCTCACAATAAAAATAAAAGAAATTAAGAGGATGATTCAAACAACAAACAAACATATAAAGGAAAAAGCACCAAAAATAAATTCTTCAAGAAAAGTTTTTGCACCAAAGAAGACTGCTTCTCATTAGACGAAGATGAAGTCAGCGAAAGTGAGACATAAAGAGTTATTTTCATGGAAATATAAGACTCTGATAAAGAAGACACCGAAGAGGAGTATGAAGAAGAATAAGTTGACTACAGAGAAGAATTGTTGAGTGCTATAGAAGTTATAAAAAGAGAAGAAAAGAAAAACAAGAAACTCCAGGTAGAACTAGACAAGAAAGAAGACACTCAAAATTCAAACTCTAACGAACTAGAGTAGATGATCACTGAATTAAGGTTCAAATAGAAGAAGACAAAAGAATCGAAGAAGAACTCAAAGGACAGTTGGAAGAAAAAGACAGGATCATTGGAAATTTGGAAGCAAAGGTTGTTACATTGAGAAAAGACCTTCAACAGAAGAACATGCAGAACAACTCAAAGGTTTTGGATAATATTATCAACAGTTAAAGGCCACATCATGACAAGTCCATGTTAGGATACAATCAGACAGAAAGAGGCTCAAGATCCAAAACTACAGATAAAGAAACACAACCAAGAAGCTATGCAGAGACAGTTAGAGGAGACAAGAAATTTTATAGGGAATATCACAGGGACACACCTCCACCTAGAAGAGTCAGATTTCAAAATCAGCGATAGTCAGAAACAAGTAGGCCTCAAGATGAAGAAGGATTCAAAAGAGTAACTCCTTTTAGAAGATATTTAACTCCCAGGTATCAAACTATCTTTTTTGGTTTATGTTATGCATGTAATAATTTTGTTCATAAAGCTATAAATTGCAGAGCTAATAGCAGGAACAGAAACAAATTTGAAAGTCATGCACAAAATGGTTATCCATTGAGGCCTAGTGAAGCATGGATAAGAAGCTACAACAAGTTTGAATAATTGAGCACCAAAGTGGAATGCTACAAATGCAACCAATTTGGATACATGGCCAAATATTGTAGGATGACAGTCCCTCCTAGAGAATTACAATAGAATAACAATAGTCACAAATAGGAACTTCAACAGTGAATATGGATAAGAAAGAAGGATTAGTTTAAAAATGAAGAATGCACACTCGCTCTGTAAGCTAAACACAAAAAACGTGGTTGGTATGTTGACAGTGGTTGTTCAAATCACATGACATGTGATAAATATAGGTTTCTTCCATTAAGAAAGGAAAGAGATGGATCAATGTCCTTTGGAAATGATGACTCAACTAGAATCATTGGAAAGGGCACAATCATAATTGGAAACAAGAATAAAAAGGTAGAAAATGTTCTACTAGTGGAATATATGAAACATAATATTCTAAGTGTAATTCAAATGTGTGACCAAGGTAATAAACTACGTTCGATTCACAGAAGTGCGAGATAAGAAAAGTAGGTTCAGGCAAATTGATTGCAACATTTGTAAGAACTTCAAGCAACATATATNAAGTGAAATTGGAAATGAAAAGTGTTGTCTAGGAAAGGAAGATGAAGTTTGGTTATGTTATAGAAGAATGGATCACATAAATTTCAATAACCTCGTCAAAGTCAACAAAAAGGAAGCAGTCAAATAAATGCCACAGATCACGAAACCAACCAACACATTATGAAAGAATTGTCAATGAGGAAAGCAAACAAATACCAGGTTCAAATCAAAGGAATACTCAATGGCAATACCACTAGAAATTTTGCATGTTGATCTAGTTGGACCAACTAGAACAAAGGGTTTAAAAGGTGAAAAATACGTTATGTTATTGGTTGATGATTATACAAGAATGACTGCAATTTGTTTTCTCAGGAATAAGTCAGAAGCATTTGAAAACTTCAAGGTATACAAGGAAATGGTTGAAAATGAAATGGATTCAAAAATAAAATGTTTGAGATCTGATAATGGATGAGAGTTTACTTCAAAAGAATTTATGGATTTCTGCAGCAAGCATGGAATAAAAAGACAATTCTATATTGCTAGGACACCTCAACAGAATGAAGTTGTTGAAAGAAAGAACATGATAGTACAGGAAATGGCTCGAATAATGTTAATGGATTCTAAATTGAAAAATTCCTTTTAGACACATGAAGTGAATACAATAGTTCACATTCAAAATAGATTAATGCTCAGAAACAACATGGAAAGGAAGACCAGGAAATGTGAAGCACTTCAGAGAGTTCAGAAGAAAATGCTACATCAAAAGAGAAGATGGAAGAATGGGAAAGTTTGACTCTCATGTGGAAAAAGGTGTACTTGTTGGTTACTCAAGTACAAGGAAAGCATACAAGTGTTACAATCTAAGGCTCAACAAATTTTTGGAAAGTATCAATGTAAGAGTTGATGAAACAGGTGGATGAAAATTAAAGGAAGAAGAAAAGATATCAGTGGAACAAGTTTACAAAGAAGAAGAAAATGATGAAGAAGCAGCAGAAGGGGAAGATGAAAGATCATACATAATTAGAAGATAAAGTTAAACAAGTTCCTCCAAAGACACCTAGCAAATGAGTACATAAGAATCATCCTTCGAATCAGATTATTGGGAACAAAGATGCAAGAATTGAGACTAGAAGAAAAATATGTTCACCAGAACAACTGCACCTAGCACTCTTATCTTCGATTGAATCAAACAGTTTTGAAGAAGCCAACAAGGATGAATTATGGAAAAAGGCCATGAATGAAGAGTTGGATCAAATAGAGAAGAATGAAACTTGGGAATTGGTTCAAAGACCAAGGTACAAGAATGTGATTGGCACAAAGTGGGTCTTCATAAAAAATTGAATGAAGATGGGAAAGTTACCAGGAACAAATCTAGTTTGGTATGTAAAGGATACACATAGGTTGAAGGTATCGAATTTGAAGAGACATTTTCCCCAGTTTCCAGACGAAAGCAATCCGATTTATTCTTAGCTTATGCATGCTCCAAGAATATTAAAGTGTATCAGATGGATGTGAAATCATATTTTCTGAATGGGGAACTTGAAGAAGAAGTATACATTGAACAACCAGAAGGATTTCAGCAGTCATAGAATGAAGATTACGTGTGCAGGTTGAAGAAGGCCTTTTATGGTCTAAAGCAGGCCCCTAGAGCATGGTACTCTAGACTAAATATATATCTACAACAAGCAGGGTTCAGAAAAGGAAATGAAAACAGTAACCTCTACATAAAGGTAACTCAAGATAGTATTTTATTAATTGAAGTTTATATTGATGATATTATTTTTGGAAGTGATGATGACAGGTTAAGCCAAAAATTTGCAAAGGATATGTAGAATGAATTTGAAATTTCATTACTTGGAGAACTATCCTTCTTTTAGGGTCTTTAGATATGTCAAAGAAAATAAGGAATTTTTATCTCTCAAACTAAGTATATCAAAGAAATGCTAAAGAGGTTCAGAATGGAAGATTGCAAACTAGTTAACACTCCTATGAAAACCAGTTGCAAGTTGAGCAAAGATGATGATTCAAAGTCTACATATCATAGGAAGTACAGGTCAATGATTGGCATCTTACTTTATGTGATAGTGTCAAGACCAGATGTAATGCAGGAAGTTGGACAGGTAGCATGATTTCAAGCAGAACCAAAGGAATCACATGTTCTAGCAGTGAATAGGATTTTTAGATATCTCATGGGCATAGAAGAGTTTGGATTATGGTATCCAAAATAAAAGGATATATCACTTTTTTCCTACACAGATGCAGATTGGGCAGGTTCCATTGATGACTGACGAAGCACCAGTGGAGCGACATTCTACTTGGGTGAGTGCTTGGTATCTTGGCTAAGTAAGAAACAATCATCGATATCATTTTCTATAGTTGAAGCAGAGTATATTGCGGCAACAACATGTTGTACATAGGTTCTATGGATGAAACAAACTTTGACATATATACAGGATGAGTATGATGAGCCAATTCTTATATATTGTGATAATACAAGTGTTATCGGTATCTCAAAGAATCCATTGATGCACTCCAAGATGAAGTATAGTCCAATCAAATATCACTTTCTATGGGAATAGGTTGTAGAGAAGAACATCATAGTTGAATATGTGGGGACAAAGGAACAAATTGTAGATATCTTCACAAAACCGCTTCCAAGGGAAGACTTTGAGTATCTTCACTAGAGACTCAGAGTAATTTCTACTCCCAAATGAATGCTTTTGAATGCTTATCTTATATTTCTTATAATTACATGAGGAAGCACCATACATAGGACAATACAAGTTGGGGTAATAGTTTCAGGAAGAGCTCAGTTAGGGGGAGCAGCCCCAGACAGGAAGTTACCTTTTCCATTGATGAAAAAGGTGGAGAGATTCACCAGATGTAGGACAGATACTTAGATGGTTGGAGAGAGAGCACAGAGGCATGTTTCCAGGGGGAGTGACGGTCATAGGGGGAGCATAAGCGATATGAATTCAGTGTTGCATCAGAATGTTTCTATCAATGCCAACGGGGGGGATTGTTGATTAATTGGATTGGTTTTCATTGATGTCAATCCTTGAAGCAAGTCTGGTAGCAAATTCTGGTAGCCCCAACAGTATGGTTAAGGGACTTCAGTTTCATTGATGTATAATGGTATGAAGTTTAATATATTTTCAAGTAAGACTACTCTATATATGTCATGTCATTTCCGGTGATATGTGGAATGCCACATAACTCCTCACGGTTAGAGAGTTATGGCCTTGTGAAGTTGGAGAACCCTCATGAGTTATCTAGAAGGTCAAGGAAGTCAAAAGTATTCTAGAAGCTCCTAAAAGAAGTTGACTATTCAAGTGAGTGAAACTAGGAGCTAATCATGGGTTAAGTTGTTTCAATAAGAAAATAATTAAAAATAAATTAGTTGCAACTAGAAGTGGAGAATTTACTATTTGTAACAAAGTGGGTTAGAAGTGGACAAGTGGTTAGAAGTGGGTTATCCCTAAAAGAAGGAGATTGGGTTAAGTTGTTTGAAAGGTAACCCCTTGAGGAAGCTACATGGAAGTATAAATAAGAGAGAAAGGTTCTCCTATAATCACCTATTGAGCATATTGAATATATATTATTGTGTAAGGTTTATTGCAGGTACTCATTGATATATCTGAAGTTGCGAAAGTTTGAGGTAGCACGAAGGGTTGATGGCGAAAGTTTCAGAATTACAAAAAATACTAAAAAACCCCTAGTTTTTGAGGTGTACGCGATATGAAGTGGATAAGGGAACATATGTACGTGGGATAGCAGTATAATAGGGTGTGTACATGAGGGAAAAGCTATAGAAACTTGAGAATATGAAAATATCAGGTCTCTAGAGTCTAAAAGAAATCTCCCAGGAAGGTTTGCAGTACCAGGTACATTATATCTAACTATTGCTTCAAATGGTATGTCTTATTTCTATGAGTAGTTGGATTTTTTGTCTATGTGAGAAATGGTTATGGGGGTTTGAGGATTTTCCCTAGAGAGATTAGTGGTTGCATGGGACTTTATGTAAAAGTCAGATCTACAAAAATGTAGTACTGGTATAATCAATATTTATCATTGATACATCTTGTTAGGGTTGAGGCAAATCTTGTATTTCTTGGCATATGGTTAAGGGATTTTGTGGTACATGGTTGAGAAGTTGTAGTTGTGAAGTGGTTGATGTATTGAGAGGTTGTATATCAGAAAGGGTTTGATGTCTAGTTCATGTGAGGGTCATTATACTTGTTCTTGATTATACTTGTATGGCACATGACTAGAGAGATATAGATACATTTGGTTAAGAGATATGTATAAGGATGTATGCACAGGGCACAATTATAGTCTGGACATATTGACATGTTGCAGGTTGATGTGATAGAGGCTGAAGAGGGTCATAGTTTTCAAAGAGAGAAAACCCTAGTTTTCAGAAGGCATATGCAGGCTACATTACAGATAGGTCGTGTACATACGCAAGTTGAAGTATAGATAAGGAACGTACATACATGTGTTACAGAATAGAAATGTCATGTATCTGTTGTTTCTGGTTGGTATAGGCTCAGTTCAGGTACAATTTGATTATAGGGAAGTGGTACAGGTTGGTTGTAGGTCAGTGGTACATGTTGGCTATAGGTCAGTGGTACAGGTTGGTACTGGTTTATAGTGGTATATCTTATAGTGACAATGTGGCAGTGGTTTCTTCATTTGACACTTATATTTTAGGGCGACAGGATGAGGCAAGGATAGGTGGTTGTATCCACCTTCTGTTTGTAGTCGAAGAACATAGGGGGTTGTAGCCTCCTTTTGGTTGTAGCCAGAGAATTGGGGAGTTGTATCTTCCCTCGAGTTGTAGCCTGAAAATATAGGGGTTCAGAGCCTCCTTCTAGTTGTAGCTAGAGAACAAAAGAAGTTGGTGCTTCCAGTGAATGTAATTCTTAAATACATATAAGAAAAAACATTTCATGGTTTTCTCCTGTGTTGGATTTCCACGTAAAAATATTGGTGTATTGTGTATGTGTATGATTGTTTTTTTGTTCATGGTTTATTTACTCTACACTTATTGGATGATAATGTTATATTGATCATAAATATAAATAATACTTGCATATTGTGGTTAAAAGGATTAAATTACTCTATTACTGATTCACCCCCCCTCTCAGTAATCCAACATTTTTATCCTCAATGTCATCATCTTAAGAAGAAGAAACCAAAATAAGAATAGAAGATGGTACAAACACTGAAGATGGATCACAAGACAAAGATGGCACAAATGCCAAATTAGGCTCGTAGTCCAAGATATTTTCATCAAATTTAACATCTCTTATAAGAATGATTTCACTGGAATGAGGTTGAAGTAGTTTGTAACCTTTGACATCTTCAGAATATTCAACAAAAATATATTTCTCACTTTTAGGTTGTAAATATTTCCTTTTCTCATTGGGAATGTGAACCACTACCAAATACACGAAAGTGGCTTACAAATGGCTTAATTTTATTCCATGCTTATTTCAGTGTTTTATTTCTTAGAGCCTTTGTGGGAGTGTGATTTACTATGTAATTTGGACAATTGATGGCTTCCACCCAATAATTAAGAATTAATCCCTTAGATTGAATCATACAATTTTCCATTTATTTTAATGCATGGTTCTTTCTCTCAGCAACACCATTTTGTTGCAGTGTATATGGAACAATATGTTGCATTTGATTCTCTATGTAGTGTAGTAAATTGTAAATTTATTATTCAAGGATTCAAACAGGCTCATATTCAACGATGTTTGATATCCATTATTTTAATCAAATTCAACTAGATGAAGGTATTCTTCCCACTTGGAAGGCTTGTCCATTACATACATTCTCAACATATATACAATTATCTAAATGTTCCTCTCTATCTATCCATATGACTCTAGATGATAAGTTGTACTAAAATTCAAGTTAGTCCCAAATCCCTTAAACAACCCCTTCCAAAAGTTAGAAGTGAACTTAGGATCTTTATCAGACATTATTTCCTTAGGTAGGCCATGTAGCTTGGAAATTTCCTTCATATAAACCTATGCAATGTTGGATGTATTATGAGTCGCGTTTACTAGAATAAAATGTGCATCCTTTGTAAGTTTTTCCTCCACTACCATGATGGAATAATTTTGCCTTGTTGTTCTTGGTCGCTTGGTGATAAAATATATTGTAACTACCTCCCATTTCCATTCAAGATTGGGAAATCGTTCTAATAGTCCCATTGGATGCCTATGTTTAGTCTTCACTTTTTGACATTCCATACACTTGGCTATGTAATCAACCACATCTTTCTTCATTCTAGGCCCAAAATACTATCCTCTTACCATTGCAATTGTCTTTTGGTACCGTGGATGACCAACATATGGTACATTGTGCATCTCTTTTAACACTATATTTCTCAATTCCTGCATGTTAGGAACATAAACCTTGTCCCTGAACAAGAGGATTCCATCATCGTCTAGTCTATAATCTTTAAAATTCAATGGTACATTTTCCTGTTGCAAGCCTTCTATAACTTGTGCATAATTTTGATATGATGCTACAACTTCTGAAATTTTACGTTTTAAATATGAAAAATACATGTTAATGGTTGTAGCATGGATTTCATGAACCCTTCTATTGAGTGCATCAACCACTTTATTCTCCTTTCTCTTGATGTTCTTGATGTCAAAGTCATATTCACTAAAAAATTCTAACCATATATTATGTCTAGAATTTAGTGTTGGCTACTCAAACAAATGTTTCAGACTGCTATGATCTATCTTCAACTTAAACTTTTTTCCCATGTGATAATTCCTCCACAATTTTAAGGCATGGACTATGGCTTCCAAAATAAGTCATGGGTAGCATAATTTATTTCATGCTGCCTAAGATTCCTTGACTCATAACATATGACATACCCATTTTGTGTAAGGACTCCACCAAACCCTTCCTTGTATGCATCTATGCACACAACAAAATACTCATCTAGATCTGCAACCTTTAAAATAGGTGCACTGGTCAATAATTCCTTCGAATGCTAGAAAATTTCTTCACATTTGGTGGTCCAATCAAAATCCATTCCCTTCATTTGAAGTGAAGTGGTTGGATGTACGACCTTGGAGAAACCTTCGACAATGAATCTCCTATAATATCTAGCTAATCACTTAAAGGATATCACTTCTAAAACATTCTTTGGATATGGCTAACTTTTGATTGCTTCAATATTCTCAGGGTCCACTATTATTCCCTCCTCTGAGATGATGTGGCCCAAATAATGGATTTTCTTTTGGTAGAAAGTGCACTTGCTTAGCTTGGCATACAATTGGTGCTCTCTCAAGACTTGTAGCACCATCTTTAAATGTTGCTCATGCTCCTCCTATGTCTTGGAGTATATAAGAATATCATTCAAGAAGACAATGATGAATTTTTCCAGGTAATCTCTAGAAACTCCATTAATTAGACACATAAAATTACCTGGTGTTGGAATTATTGTCATTGATATCAAAGGATTAATGTTGTCATCAATGCCATATTATGGATTTACAAATACACATGGCATTTACAAGATTGATTTATATATAGGTTTAAAAATATATTGAAAAAAAAGGGGTGCACGTGAAAAAGTAAAAAGTGAAATGGTGGTTTCAATCCCATGGGTTTGGAAGCCCATGGTATTTTCCCATGCATTTGCCCATGGTATTTGGAAAAGTGAAATAAAAAAAGGGAATTAATTATTTAATTAATGGGTTCCATGTCTTTTTGAATTGACATGCCCCTTCATGAAGGCTTATGATAAAGTATAAAAAGAGAAAGTATTGAGAGAAAGTGTGTGGGTGAAAAATGTAATAACACTTGAATAAGTGGATGAGAAAAGAGTGAATATCATTCCAAAATGGGAGAGTTTTGAAATCAATTTGACATTTTCACAATAACTTATTTTTTGGGACGTTTTAGACCATGAAATTTTGAGGAGATGGAGGAGAGATATCTAGATACATGTTTTCAAAATTTCAAACATTGGTTCACTGTAATTTTTGAGATATTCCCTATGAAATTTAGGGTTCCTGAATGCTCCTGAAATTAGTTTCAAAAAGGTAAATTTGGAATGTTTGATACAAATTATTTTATGGGAGGTTTCATATTGTGAAATTTTAAGGACATGGAGGAGACATATCTGGGTACATGTGGTTAAAATTTCATATGTTGGTTTTCTATACTTTCTGAGATATTCCCTATAGAAGTTAGGGTTTCTGAATGCTCTTGAAATCGGTTTCAAATAGGTCAATTTGGAATTTTCACTATAACTTATTTTCTAGGATGTTTGAGATCGTGAAATTTTGTGGAGATGGAGGGAATATCTCTAGGTAGATGTGATTAAAATTTCATATTTTGGTTCTCTATAATTTTTGAGATATTCCCTGTGGAAGTTAGGTTTTTGAATAGTCCTAAAATCAGTTTCAAATAGGTTAATTTGGAATTTTCACTATAACCTCTTTTCTATAACTTTTCAAACTGTGAAATTTTTAGGGTTCTAAGGAGACATACAGAAGTAACTTAGGTAAAAATATCAGACTTTGCTTCACTATACCTTCTTAGATATACCATGTGGAATATAGAGTTTCTGAATGGTCCTAAAATGAGTTTCAAACTGGTCAACTTGGCATTTTCTCTATAACTTATATTCTGGGACTTTTCATACTATGAAATTTTCAAGGATTTGAGGAAACGTAACGAATTAACTCATGTAAAAAATTTAGAATCAGATTTTCAAAANCCTAAAATGAGTTTCAAACTGGTCAACTTGGCATTTTCTCTATAACTTATATTCTGGGACTTTTCATACTATGAAATTTTCAAGGATTTGAGGAAACGTAACGAATTAACTCATGTAAAAAATTTAGAATCAGATTTTCAAAAGTGGATACGTGGCATGATGTATAATTTCATTATTTGGAAGAGGCCCAAAACAATAAGATTTCAGAAAGTTGCCATAAATTTCATTTGGAACTTCAAATCTTGGTCAAACCTCATGAAGGCAACAGTATCAAGTAGACTTAGTGAAGGTAATTTTTGAATGTTATCATCTTTTGAATAATTTATATGTACTAAATAAGAAAGTGTAACTTGAAGGTTGGTGCCTCTCAAACAAAGATATTGGTGTCCCTTGCTAAGTTGGTGCTTAGCGGTGGGGATTGGTGTCTCTAGTAGATTGGTGTCTACTAAGATCTACAAGAGTAAGTTTGTGCATACCAGGGTTTGTACCAATGGGGATTGGTGTCTCTATTAGGTTGGTCCCTACAAATGTTTGTAACTGTAGGTTGGTGCCTACAAATAATTATGAAGAAAGGCTTTGTGGTTTTCTCCCAAAAGGGTTTCCACATAAATTTTGTGTTCCATGTTTGCAAATTAATATATCTCATATGTGATTGTTTTCATATGGTTGATGAATGTTTGAAAAAGTAAAAAAAATTGTCTTATATTGATTCACACCCCCCCCCCCTCAGTATAAGGGTGTACTCAACAATTGGAATCAGAGCGAGTTTCTTTAGAAACAGACTAACCACTGGAAGGTAGATCATGGGAGCCATGTCTAGTTAAGAAGGTTTCTCCACAAATAGGACTTTATTGTTTGATGGAACAAACTATGCCTTTTGTAGCATAAGGATGTGCACTTATTTAATGGCTCTTGGTTTCTATATTTGGAAATTTGTTGCGACTATATATAAATCTCCAACATCTCCACCAACGGATCATGTTGGAAAGAAGGATAGTGAAAATAATGCAAAATCCATGAATTGCATCTTGTGCGATCTGTCAGAATTAGATTTTGTCAAGGCAATGCCTTGTGAATCGACAAAATACATTTGCTATAAAATTTAAAACATCTATGAAGGCGAAAACAAGGTTAATAAAGTAGAGCTACAAACTCATAGAAGACATCTTGAGAGTCTGAAAATGAAAGACGAAGAAAATGTTGCATCCTATCTCCTTCACGTGGATGAAATTGTCAACACCATCATAAGACTTAGTAAAAAGGTTGAAGAACAAATGATTATGAAAAAGGTGCTAAGGTCTCTTCCCTTGAGATTTGATGCCATATTTTCTACCATTGAATAAATGAAGGATCTTAATTTGTTGAGAATTGATGAATTTCATGGGATTCTCATGGAATATGAAATGAGGACTGAGAAATAGAAGACATCAAAGCGAGAAGCAAACTTCAAAGCTTCAATGAAGATGGAGAAAAAAACACAAATCAAGTGATTTTTCCAGCTGGAATTAGACGCAGAGGCAGCACATTTTGTGAGAAATCTCAAAAAGGGATATAGAAAATACAAAGGTAAGATACCCTTTAAATGATTTAATTGCATAAAAGTAGGACATTATGTTGTTAAGTGTCCATCTACTAAAAATGAAAGTAGTGATGATGAATAATACCATAATGTAAAGAAAGGGAGCAAGCATTATCAATACAAAAAAAAATGAAAATAAGAAGAAAACTTATAAGAAAGCGAAGAGTCTCTACTCAAAAGTGGTTAGTGACTCTTCTGAAGAGAGCGATGAAAGTATATATGATAGTGATAGAGAGGAAACTCTCTTCATGGAAATGGAAACAAATATTGATACTTTGGAAAATTAATACAAAGGGAAATAAATTACGGATTCAAAAGAGGAACAAAATGTTGAAACTAATGCGAAAGTGGATCTTGAAGAAGAACTCATTTGTGCCTTAAGAAAAATAAATAAGCTTAAGAAAAAGAATTTGAAACAAAAGGAGCAACTGCAAAAATATGAAGAGGATGATCGTGATGCAAAAGAAAATATTTCACAAAGCCTTGAAGAAACATAGAAGAATATTATCATCCTAAATATTCAACTAGAAGAAGCAAAAAGGATGGAAGAAGTGGTGAGAATCTAGCTGAAGGAAAATGAAGAAAATTGTGAAAAGCTAGAAGCTGAAATCATTTCCTTAAGAAAGGAATTGGAGAAGTCAATTGCTCAGTTGAATAGAAGCTTGAATTTTGAAAAGAGCACTGAAATATTAGATGATATCATCAAATGCCAAAGGTTACCACTCATTCAAATTGGTCTTGGATATGATAAGAGTTAGATGACCACCAAAGAAGATTCAAAAGTTACAAAGTCATCAAAGAAAGTAAATGAAGGAAAATCTAAAAGCTATGCTGATGTACTCAAAATATCCATCTATGTCGAAAACAACAGGATGAGAGAAAATGATGTTCCACAGAAAATTGGCATTCCTCCCAAGGACAATAAGGACAGATTCATAAGATATTTCCCACTAAGATCCTCACACAACTCTATACCAAAACTCTTTCCTTGGTTATTGTTTTTCTTGCAATCACTTTGGTCATAAATCAATAGATTGTAGAGCACATGCAAGAAATAACTGATGTATGGAACAAAAACAAAGGTACTTGTGGGTTCTGAAATATAAAATATAATTAATTTACTTCATTATTTGATTACAATGTTGTATGTTATAAGTGAAACAAATATGATCATATAGAATGTTTTTGTAGAAGTGACCCAGTGGAAACTTTTAGAAAAAACAAGCAAGTGGATACCCCTGCCAAATGAAAGAAAGAACCCATAGGAGTTTGGAAAAGGAAGCAAGAGAAAGAAAAGTGGAAGGAGGAATCTATGCTTGTGCAAATTTCCCTTCATACTCAAAACAAAGGAAACCAATGGTATGTTGACAGTGGATTCTCAATCCACATGATAGGTGACAAGAACAAGTTTCTCACTTTGAAATAATTTAACAAAGTCAGTGTGACATTTGGAGAAAATGCTACTGAGAGGACAACTGGAAAAGGTACTCGCAGTCTCAATAATGGAAATACTAAAACATAAAATGTCTTGTATGTTGAAGGTTTGAAACACAATCTTCTCAGTGTTAGTTAAATGTGTGATCAAGGACGCAATATCACATTTCATTCTCAAGGTTGTGAGACAAGGAATAAAGGCTCAGGAAGACTAGTGGAAAATGCATATAGAACCTCAAATAATGTATAAATCCTCAATAAGATAAAGGGAGAAAAATGTTTTATGGGACAAATAGATGAAAGCTATTTATGGCATAGAAGAATGGACCATATGAATTTTTATAATATACTAAAAATGGACACTAAACAAGCAGTGAGAGACATGCCAAAGATTCCTAAAACTTCAAACACTATTTGCAAGCAATGTCATCATGGAAAACAAACAAGATCAAGCTTCAAATCAAAGGAGTACTCAACAATGAAGCCATTGGAACTCATTCATACAGATTTTTGTGGGCCTACAAGAACACAAATTCCACAAGGTGAAAATTACTTCATGTTTCTCATTGATGATTACTCTAGAATGATACAGGTTATATTTCTAAAAGAAAAATATGAAGCATTTCGGAATTTCAAAGCATTCAAAGCCTTGGTTGAAAATGAAACTGATTTTAAAATCAAATGCTTGAGATCAGACAGAGGAGGTGAGATTATCTCAAATAAATTTGAAGATATTTGTGAGATTCATCGAATAAAATGACATTTTTTAGCAGCAAGAACTCCAAAGTAGAATGGAGTGGTAGAAAGCATAGATGATTTTAGGGGCTAAATTTCGCCAATGGGCTAATTTTCCATGGTTTTTCCCAAAAACAAATTCATCAATTTCCATTTTTTTATAAAAATGATTCGCCCAAATTCCATAGAATAAAATTATTTTATCTTAAAAATCGCTAAAATTTTATAGAATCTACATAAAATCCTTAAAAATTTCAATATTTTTACAAAACTATCGCCAAACATTTTACATTTTTCATATTAAGGACTAGTAAGATTAGCCCATGTTTCTACAATTTAATATAAATTTTCATCCTTAAAATCATCCCTGGAAAGGAAGAATCAACAGTACAAGAGATGGCTAGAAAAATGTTAAATGAAGCTAAGCTATCAGAAAAATTTTGTGAGAGAGGCAATCAACACCATAGTCTACATTCTAAATAGAGGGAAAATCAAAGTCAACGACAATGAAACAAATTACGAATTATGAAAGGGTAGACCAAAAACAGTTAAATACCTCAAATTTTTCGAAAGAAAGTGATACATAAAAAAGAGGTGATGAAGACTTGGGAAAATTTAATTCCAGAGTTGATGAAGGTATATTTCTTTGTTATTCATCAAGAAGAAAGGCTTATCTATGTTACAATAAAAAATTGGGGAAAATCGTAGAGATTTCCAATGTAAAAGTGGATGAAGTAGGGCATCAGAAGGTGAAAACACATGTTCAAAGAAGAAGAAGAAGAAGAAACATAAGGAAAAAATACAAAGACACCATCTAGATTTGTCCAAAAAAATCGTTCAGAAAATCAAATTCTTGATGATAAAGATACGGGAGTGCAGACTAGAAGAACATTAGCAAGTGGACCAGAACATGCAAACTTATCTTTGCTATCTAAAACAGAGCCTAATAACTTTACATAAGCTATCGAAGATAAGTTTGGATTGATTCCATGGAAGAAGAGCTTAATCAAATTGAGAATAATGAGACATGGGAACTTGTTCCAAGACCAAAAGATAAAAATGTGATTGGCACTAAGTGGGTTTTTAGGAACAAGTTCAATGAAGATGGACAAGTAATAAGAAATAAATCAATATTGATTTGCAAAGGCTATGCTCAATTTGAAGGTATTGATTTCGAGGAAAACTTTTCTTGGGTTGCAAGACTAGAAGCTGTCATAATGTTTTTGGAATTTGTGTGTTTCAATGACTTCACATTCTATCAAATGTATGTCAAGTTTGTCTTTCTCAATGGAAATTTAGAGGAAGAATTATACATTAAACAACCAGAAGGATTCTTATTATCAGAAAATAAGGATCATGTATGCAGATTGAAGAAAGCACTTTATGGGCTAAAACAAGCTCCCAAATCCAGGTATTCAAGACTTTACAAATATGTACAATAACAAGGCTTCAAAAGAGGAATTGTTGAAAATAATATTTACATCAAGACAATAAGAGAAAATCAATGATTATTGTGGTTTATGTAGATGACATCATTTTTGGAGGCAGTATGAAAAAATGTGTCATGAGTTTGCAATACAAATGCAAAAGGAATTTGAGATGTCTATGCTTGGTGAATTGTCATTATTTCTTGGTTGACATATTTCTTAATTTGACAAAGGCATATTCATTTCACAAACCAAGTATATCAAAGAAATGTTGAATAAGTTCAAAATGGAAGATTGTGCACCAGTCAACACACCCATGGTCATAGGTTGTAAATTGAGCAAAAATGAATCTTCAAAAGAAAATCAAACAATGTACAAGTTAATGATTGGTAGCATACTATATGTGACAACATCAAGGCTGGACATTATGCAAGAAGTAGGATTGGTTTCATTATTTCTAGATGCACCAAAATAATTTCATGTGCAAGAAATGAAAAGAATATTCAAATATATAAAGGGCACCTTGGACTTCGTCTTGTGGTACTCAAGAGGTTAATATTTTACTCTAATAACATATATGGATGCATATTGGGAAGGCTTTGTTGATGATAGGAAAAGTAAAAGAGGACGAGCATTCTTTCTAGGAAATAGTCTATTGTCTTGGTTGATCAAGATATAACCTTTAGTTTCTCTATCCATAGCAGAGGTCGAGTATATGGCAGAAATAGCATGTTGCACGCAAGTTCTTTGGATGAAGCAGACATTGATATATATTAAGGTAGAATATGATCATCCAATATCAATAATTTGTGACAACACATGAGCAATAAATATTTCAAAGAATATTGTTATGCACTAAAAAACAAAGCATATCCCAATCAAGTATCACTTCTTAAGAGAACAAGTAGGAGAAAAAAATGTCAACTTAGAATATATTGTCACCAAAGAATAGATTGTGGATATTTTCACAAAACCCATTCCCAAGGAGAAATTTGAATATCTCAGATAGGAATTGGGAGTAATATCCATCTCATCACTAAGTGCTTAAAGAGAAGCATAATCTCAGGGGGAGCATCCATTTTCCATTGATGTCAAAGGGGGAGAGTCACAAATAGGGGGGGAGTTGCAAAAAAGGGGGAATTCTTTCTATGCCTGGTGGAATATGTGTTTCATCGTGGGATTTCCATCAATGACAAAGGGGGATATTGTTGCAATTATTGTCATTGATGTCAAAGGATTAATGTTGTCATTAATGTCATATTATGGCTTTACAAATACACACAACATTTCCAAGATTTATTTATATATAGGTTTACAAGTATATTAAAAAAAGGGGTGCATGTGAAAATGTAAAAAGTGAAATGGTGGTTTCGAACCCATGGATTTGGAAGCCCATGGTATTTTCCCATGTATTTTCCCATGGTATTTGGAAAAGTGAAATAAAAAAGGGAAATCAATTATTTAATTAATGGGTGTCGTGTCTTTTTGAATTAGCATGTCCCTTCATGAAGAGTTATCATAAAGTATAAAAGATAAAGTATTCAGAGAAAGTGTGTGGGTGAAAAAGGTAATAACACTTCAAGAAGTGGATGAGAAAAGATTGAATATCATTCCAAAAGGGGAGAGTTGCGAAATCAGTTTCAGGTCAGCTTGGCATTTTCAAGATAACTTATTTTCCGGGACGTTTGAAATTGTGAAATTTTGAGGAGACAAAGACAATATATCTAGATACATGTGATAAAAATTTCAAACATTGGTTCACTACACTTTCTAAGATATGACCCGTGGAATCTAGGGTTCCTATATGCTTCTAAAATCAATTTCAAACAAGTCAGTTAGGGATTTTTTCTATAACATATTTTTTGGAATGTTTCAAACCATGAAAATTTTGAGGGGAAGGAGAAGAGATCTCTAGGTACATGTGGTTAAAAATTTCATGTGTTGGTTCTCTATACTTTCTGAGATATGCCATGTGGAATTTAGGAATCCTAACTGCTTCGGAAATCAGCTTCAAACATGTCAGTTTGGTATTTTCTCTATAACTTATTTTCTGGGATGTTTCAAGCCATGAAATTTTGAGGAGATAGAGGAGATATCTTTGTGTACATGTGGTTAAAATTCTAGGTTTTGGTTCACTCTACTTTATGAGATATTCCCTATGGAAGTTAGGGTTTCTGAATAGTCCTAAAATCGGTTTCAAACAGGTCAGTTTGTCATTTTTTCTATAACCTCTTTTCTAGGCCTTTACAGACTGTGGAATTTTCATGGATATTAGAATACATGCATATGTACTCTGGGTAATTATTTAATACTTTGGTTCACTATAACTTCTGAGATATACCATGTGGAATTTAGGGTTTTAGGATGGTCCTGAAATCAGTTTCAAATAGGTTAGCTTGGAATTTTCTCTATAACTTCTTTTCTGGGACTTTTCAGATGGTGAAATGTTCAGGGATCTAAGGATGCATACCAAATTATCTCAAGTAAAAAATTTAGATTTGTATTTGAAAAATTGGATACGTGGCATGATGTACAAGTTCATTCTTAGGAAGAATCCAAAAATAGTAAGCTTCCATAAAGTTACCATAAATTTCATTTGGAAATTCAAATCTTGGTCATACCTGGTGAAGGAATAAGTAACAAGAAGAATCAGTGAAGGTAATATGAATGTTGTCATGTTTTGAATAATTTATATGTACTAAAGAAGAAATTGTAACTTGAAGGTTGGTGTCACTCAAACAAAGAGATTGGTGTCTCTTGCTAAGTTGGTTCTTAGCATTGGGGATTGGTGTCTCTAGTAGGTTGGTGCCTAAAAATATTTGTAACAATAGGTTGGTGCCTACAAATAATTATAAAGAGAAGTTTTGTGGTTTTCCACATAAATATTGTGTTCCATGTTCTGCAGTTAACAGATCTCATATACGATTGTTTTCCTATGTTTGATGAATGTTTGAAAAAGTAAAAAAAAAAATGT